>CM042011.1:39331353-39558853 GCA_023525715.1 Cichorium intybus | reverse complement strand
TTCCCAAAATCTCCTTCTTTTAGATTCACCATCATTTCCCCGTTGTCCATGGCGTGAAACGAAGCCCCTGAATCCATGACCCAAGAGTCTACAGCACCAGTAATGTTCAATTTATTCTTTGGACATTGACTCTTAACATGTCCCACCTCCTAACATGTCCCACCTCCTGGCAGTTCCAGCACTTCACATTCTTCCAAGTTCTAGATGAACTTCTTCCCCGACTCCCACTGCTCCCACTATTCCTGCTATTCCCTCTACCTCATCCGATATTTAATAACTCAGAAGAAGAAGATCCACCTTGATTCTTGCGTCTGACATCCTCGCCAAGAACCAAATATCTAACCCCTTCAAAAGTCATACCACTGGTCCCCACTGAACTTGTAACAGCGGTTACTGTTCCAGACCAGCTATCAGGTAGTGAAGCTAGTAGCAGTGAAGCTTGAGTCTCGTTATCAAATTTAATTCCCACAGATGACAATCTGGATAAAATTGAATTTAGATTGTTAATGTGAATCGTAACTGAGCTGTCTTCATTCATCCTTGTCGTGAACAATTCCCTCATCAAGAACACCTTGTTAGCCGCTGACGGTTTCTCATACATGTTCGTCAGAGCATCCATTATACCACGCGCCGTGGTTTCCTTCATGATGTTGAAAGCAACGCTCCTTTCCAACGACAACGTAATAACCGCCTTAACTTTCTTGTCCTTTGAGTTCCACGCATCTTCAGCAGCTTTTTCCATTTTCTCCGGCTTGTCCCCAAGTACCACATCCAAGTCTTTCTGACATAACAATGCTTCTATTTGCATTTTCCACCAACTAAAGTCAGAACCGTTGAACTTCTCGATTACAATCTTGTCTTCAGTCATTACGACAAACAAGAGACAAATCTTTTATAGTACTTTTGTGTGACAGAACAGTACCCTTCAAAGTACCAAGACACCTTTAATACGATTAATAGAAATTAGTTTCTGATGTGGAAGATCAGACAAAACTGCAACCACAGAGCATACTCTAATTTCTAAAACTGAGACCTCCTCCAAAACCCGAAGCTCTGATACCAGTTGTTAGGAACCGGACAGGGTACATGCAGCGAAAACACTATCACACACACACACGAAAGCAGAAAATAAAGCAAAAGATAACACAAGGATTTTACGTGGTTCGGATTCGGTGCAAATCCTACGTCCACGGGCTGCAACTAGAGAAATCTTATTAACTCAATAAGATTACAATTTACAATTGTTGGTGCATCTTGCTTCTCAACCAAAGCCTAGTATTTATAGGCTTATGAGTGTGGAAAAAATCAATGTGAATGAAAGAAGAATTTGCATTCAAAAGGAGGCTACCAAACCTACCTTTGAAAAATCTTCACCTAACAGAAACGGTTATACCAGACTCGAATTTCGAAGAGAATGATACCTCGATCAGGGTTACACCGATATTGCAGATCACGGGGGAAAAGAATATATTAAAATACGAAGCCACGCGAAAAAATACAATAAACAATATGGAGAATAATCAGCCGGAATTAACCCGAAGTGGCCCAAAAGAAATTAGCCCACGTAATGACAGTGGGGACACTCACTTAATACAACCCAATGTTGAGCCGAAAGAAAAAAAAGAAGGAAGAATGGGCCGGATCCACTTTAAACAAAATTGATTTATCGGGTAAACTGATTAAGCTGTTAACTATAGAAACACCAATCAAAACTAAACTATCAGAACTGGAGAAAGAAAACAAGAACGAGACCAAGAAGAAAGAAATTTCCAACAACTCAGAAGAAATTGAAAACTCACAAATGGATCGAAGAGTCACAAGAAGTCAAACTAGACCAGTAAGCAGACGAAGCTTAAGAGAAGGGAAACGCACAGTAACAATATGCTCAGATGCAGAATCCTCGATGAGGCACAGTGTTTCAAGTAGATTGGAAGAAATCGGAGAGAGCTGCGGTTTTACGAAGCGGAAGGATGGGATATCGACCAAAACCAACCATATCAAAAAAGGAGATAGAAAAGGTAATCCATGAACTTACTTTCTTTAAATTTAAATGGTTTTGGGAAAGGGGATTACAAAGCAAATTGGGTAGCTGATTTGATCAGAAGACATAGAATTGGATTTTTGGGTATACAAGAAACAAAGAAAAAAATATTTCCGGAGAAACTTGTTAGAAAAATCTGGGGTAGCACTGATTTTGACTTTATTTGTTCTAATAGTCGTGGCCAAGGGGGTGGAATTGTTTGTATCTGGAATAATTCCCTGTTTAGCAAATCTTTTAGTATCTGTAAGGAAGACTGCATTGTGATATAGGGCAAATGGAATGAAAATGATAAACCAATTTGCTTCATTAATGTGTACGCCTGTCAAGACCCTTCAAAAAGGGGAGAGTTGTGGATGTTCTTGAGTGCTATTCTTAACAGTTGGAGGGGAGATTCTGTCATCTTTGGTGACTTCAATGACGTTAGAAACGCTATGGAAAGAAGGGGATCCAACACAAATGAGAGAGCTACTAAGTTATTTAACGACTTCATTAATACAAACAGACTCACAGATGTTAAAACCGGAGGTTTTAACTTCACTTGGATTAAAGGTGGAGGTTCTAAATTGGCAAAGTTAGATAGATTCTTGATTTCAGAAAAATTTGAAGACTCTTGGCCAGGGGTTGAAGTCAGCACATACACAAGGCTATACTCAGATCACAGACCATTAATTTTCAAACAATTCAAAAGAAATTATGGCAATCCCCCGTTTAAAATGTTTAACTCATGGTTGGAGGAGGATGATCTCAATGAATTGGTTACCGATACTTGGAAACAATTCAAGATAGAAGGTCAACACAATAAACTCTATATCCTCATGAAAAAACTTAAGGCGGTGAAGGGCGTCATTAAAACGAAAATTGCTGAAAAAAGACGGAAAAATGAGGAACAAAAGAAAAAATGCATTGCGAGGATTGAAGAGATAGATAAACGAATTGAAGCAGGAGAGAACTCGACAGATTTCAAAACGGAAAGAATATTCATAACGGGAGAGATCAACAAGAAGGAGAAAAGAGAACAAGATGATGTTGCCCAAAAATATAAAAACAAGTGGTGCTTGGAAGGCAAATGAAAATACTGCGATGTTTCATAGAAATATCAATAAGAAGAAGCACACGAGATGCATAAAAGGAATTACGATCGATGGTCAGTGGGAATACGATCCGTTAAAAGTAAAAAATCACTTCAAATCCCATTATGAAAACATGTTCAAAGTTGACCTTGAATGCAATTGGGCCCAAAATATTGGAGACAAGTCGAGAATATCGGAGGCAGATTCTTTCATGTTAGAGAAAAATTTCGATGAGAATGAAGTTAAAGAAGCATTATGGAACTGTGGTCTCAATAAATCACCGGGTCCGGACGACTTCACTATCGAATTTTTCAAAAAATTCTGGGATCTTCTAAAGGGCGAGATAATTGAAGCTTTCAATGAATTCGCGTCTAGATCGATAATTCCAAAAGGAATAAATGCCGCCTTCATTACTCTTATTCCAAAAACTCGTAATCCTCGGAGTGTACGTGATTACCGTCCGATAAGTCTCATCTCAAGTATTTACAAAATTCTTTCAAAAACCTTATCAAACCGGTTAAAAAAAGTTCTTCCCTCAATTATTGATTCTTCTCAATCTGCGTTTATTAGAGGAAGACAAATTTTAGACGGACCTCTAATTGTCAATGAAGTACTCGAATGGGCTAAAAAGAAGAAAAAGAATTTGTTTTTATTCAAATCGGACATAGCAAAAGCTTACGATACTGTTTCCTGGAATTATCTCGACTCAATGATGGAACAAAAAGGTTTCGGCTTTAAATGGAGGAGGTGGATAAAGACTTGCCTTTCATCCGGAACGTCTTCTATTCTTGTTAATGGTTGCCCAACTGAAGAATTTTCTTTGCACAGGGGACTGAGACAAGGAGATCCGATCTCTCCCTTCCTTTTCACGCTTATAATGGAGGGTCTAAATTGTGCGATAACTAATGCAGTGGAAAATGAGAGCTACAAAGGAATACATGTTGGCGAAAATAATATCCATCTAACCGATCTTTTTTTTGCAGATGACTCTATATTTTTTGGCGAATGGTCGGTGGAAAACATACTAAATCTTGTTAGAATTTTGTTTTGTTTTCAAAAGACTGCAGGCCTAAGGGTAAATATGGAAAAAAGCTCTCTCTTTGGTGTTGGTAGAGATCGAAGCATGATTCAGACAATGACAGCCATTATTGGGTGCAAACATGAACAAATGCCAACGACTTTCTTAGGTTTGCCGGTCGGAGAAAGCATGGGAGTTTGCAAACACCGGAAAAAATTGATTGACAAATTCAAGAAAAAACTTAGCTCGTGGAAGACCAAAACCCTATCCATCGGAGGAAGACATACGATCGCCTGTAATGTATTGGGAAGTTTAGGTACTTACATGTTTTCTTTATTCAAGGCCCCTTCAGGAATTTTGAAGATCTTGGAAGGCTTGAGACGGAATTTTCTTTGGGGAGGTTCAGAAGATCAACGTAAAATTCCTTGGTCTAAATGGGAAAATGTTATAAGTGATAAGAAGAAAGGGGGTTTAGGAATTGGGTCTCTTAAAGAACTAAATATGGCGTTACTTTCCAAGTGGTGTTGGCGCTATAAGACGGAAAAGGAGTCTCTTTGGGTGAAAATCATAGATAGCATTCATGGCAACGATAGTATTTCGAAAGGATATAAAGACATAAAATGTGGTCACAACTGGAAGAGGATTATTCAACAGTGGGATGAGCTGAAAGATGAAGACCTAGACCCAAGAACGATGTTTAAAACACAGGTTAAAAATGGAAAAAAGACAAGTTTTTGGATGGACTGGTGGACTGAAGACAAACCGTTAAAACAGAAGTATCCAAGACTTTTTAACTTGGAAAAAACAAAAGAAATCATAATGGAGGATAAAATTAAAAATAATATGTGGAAAGAAGAATGGAAAGATAACCTTAGAGACGGTAGAAGCAAGGAAGAACTCGAAAACCTTGTTAAAAGTTTGGAAACATTTGATCTGACTGACGGTGATGATAATTGTATCTGTCCGGAGGGCCCGAATAAGAATTTTGAAGTGGCGTGGATGAGAAAGAACATCAGTAAAAAGACCCAACAACAGCAGGAAAGAAACAGATGGGACAATTGGATACCAAAAAAAACTAACATCTTGATTTGGAGGATTAGAAAAGGCAGAATACCAGTTAAAGAAAGACTAAAAAAATTTGGCATTACCATCGAAAATACTACATGTGTTTTGTGTAAACAGGAAGAGGAATCGGTTTCCCATTTATTCCTAGATTGTAAAGGAACTAAGGAAGTATGGAGATTCATCCGAGTCTGGTGGGGTCTCGATGATCACAATGCTAAAACCGTGGAAGACTGGTTGAATTGGCTGGAAAACAAAGCTAGGGGCAATATGGTCAAAAGGGTGCTCAACCTGCTGGGTATCGCTATGCTGGACTCGCTTTGGATGGCTAGGAATGAACTCGTTTTTAGAAATAGAATTTGGCAACCAAAATCTATTTTCGAATACATCCAGATTCAATCTTTTAAATGGTTGGAGAGTAGAGCAAAACAATTGGAGATAGATAGAATTAAGTGGCTCCAATGCCCTAGTTTAGCGTTTAAATCATTGTAATCCCTGTATTTCCTTGGCACTGTTAAGTGTATTTCTAAGCATGTTTTCATGCCTTTTTATCCTTGTTTTATCTTGCATTTGATTCTCATTATTGCATATTTTCATGTTTTTCGGGATTTCAAGAATAGCAATCTACTTTCACACCTTGTGGTTGTTTTCAGGTGCTTTTGAAGGATGAATCTTGTATTGGATGACAATAGGAGGCTACACAAGAAATTTCAGAAGAAACGGAGCTCAAACGAAGAAATTACGAAAAAGTCGTCCCGAAGACAGTATGGTACACGGCCCGTGTAACTTTATGCCTTGAAGTTACACGGCCGTGTAACCTGGTTATGCCACATAGGATGCCACGTCAGCTCAAGGAAGATCCAGGGAATTTGCAGGATTACACGACCGTGTAATCTTGGCCCAAGAAGTTACACGGCCGTGTAACTTTTACTGGTGTCCAGATCTACTTTTTGGCCCACTATGAGTTGTTTACTCCTTCTTGTGCTGTCATCCTCATGCTACACGACCAGATGCAGATCCAACCTGATTTTGAGGCCATGTGATGAAGGAAGTGGGTCTTGGAATGATGATGTTTGCCATTGTCCATTTTACCATTTTACCCTTGGTGTGTTAGTATAAATAGATGTGTTTGGTTAGCCTTAGAACCATCTCATACATCTCTTATTCCATTCTCTTCTGCAAAACTCTCTAGTTACATTGTGTTTGTGTTTGTGTGCAACTTCAAGTGTGGATTATCTTCATCTTGTAAGTTTATTTCGCTTTTACTAGACATGAGTGGCTAGTAACTTATTTTCTGGTTTTGTATTAAGGATTATGATTGTGATTTAATATAAAGTTTGATGTTTGATTTTATATCTTTCTAGTGATATGATTTTGAGACTTAACAAATGTTTGGTTTTTATTTATTTCATACTGGCCATTTGATCTCAAGTAATAATCAATCTTGTCATACAAATTATAAAATCCGTAATTGTTTTATAAAATGTTATTTGTGACAATCATCTTCATTTGGTGAAAATCATATCACATGTTTTGACGCTTCAACGCTTGTTTAGGAGTATTGAACATTGTTGGGAACATTCACATAAAACATAATGCAATCTTTCATTCAAATTCTATGATCTTATCTAGATTTGATTAGTAAGATTAGTCTTAGTCAACGAGCTTCTCTTGACTAAGGTACATTAGGTGAATGGTGTATGTGCGAGCTTTCGGCATACATAAAGTACCAACTTAGAAAGATTAAAGTTATAAACATCATTCTTATTGTTATTTCCAATCATATGACTAAAAATGCAAAACCAGAATTTGTCCCCAAATTATAAAAGCAATAATTCTATATTCTGTCCCAAGTTATTTATTCTCAACATTTATATAATTGTATTCCAACTCTTCATCAAAACCCCCTTTTGGTTACTTTCTTTACAAAGTTTAACTTCCGTGAAATCAAGGTGTAATCCATTAGACCATCGCTCCCTGTGGATCGACCCTGCTTGCCATTTATACTACATAGTTAGTATTTATATCAAGTAGTGCAATCACGAAATATGGTAATTAACAAATCATTTTAAAACCATATTTCAACTCTTTTATTTTGTTGGATACGACACTCAACAAATTGGCGCCGTTGCCGGGGAGCACGGTATTACTAATATTTTATGCCAAGATCTTCACGAACAGGTACGCCTCTTGAACTTGATTCGGAGATTGAGAAAACCGCAAAAAGGCTAAGGAAACAAGCTAAACTTCGCAAGAAGCAGCAAGCTTCCCAAACCGCTTCTTCATCAAACCCTCCTATCATAGACATTTGGCAAGACCTTTCCTCATCAGAAACAGAAACAGAATCCGAATCAGATAACAACATCCCGCATACACCTCCCTCTCAAATAAACCACACTCCAATGGCCGAAAATCCACCTCTTGAGCGAACACTTCGCCAATCGGCAACCCAAGATGTTACCCAACAACCTCTCTGCATAACCTACCCGCACATGACAAACTTCGAATTGAAATCCGGGCTTATTCATTTACTACCTCAATTTTGGGGAGTAGAAAATGAAGACCCGCATAAATATTTGAAAGAATTTCATGTCGTGTGTGTGGGAATGAAACCACATGATGTCTCGGAAGACCAAATTAAGTTAAGGGCACTCCCCTTTTCGTTGCTAGACTCAGCCAAAGAATGGCTGTATGACCTACCACCGGGGTCGGTCACAACATGGAATGGTCTTGCACGGTTATTCCTTGACAATTATTTTCCGGAGACAAAAGCTTCAAGTCTAAGAAGGGAAATAATTGGAATCAAGCAGGGAAAGAAAGAAGCTTTACATACGTATTGGGAACGATTCAAAAAGTTGTGTGCCCGATGCTCGCAACATGGTATTTCCGATTACCAATTGTTCCGATATTTTTGTGAAGGTTTAACACCAATGGAGAGACGTTTAATAAACGCCTCAAGTGGAGGCTCGTTGATCGATCAAACACAGACCCAAATACGAGCATTGATCGAGAAAATGGCGGAAGAATCCAAGCATACCCAAGGAGAAGACGAATGGTATGTAGATCCACCACGAGGAGTAAAAGAGGTAAACACTCATTATCTTGAAAATCAAATTTCTGAACTAACCAAAGCTGTGATGCAACTAACAAAAGAAAAAGGAGTTGAACCAACGGTTAGAGCATGTGGAATTTGCTTGCAATATGGACACCCAACTGACATGTGTCCCGAGTTACAAGAAGATCAAGAACAAGCAAAAGCCATGGGAGGATTTACCGGGTAAAATCAGAGACAGTTTGATCAACCTCGGAACAACCAAAGTTGGAACTACCAGTCCAATCAAAACTACCCACAGCAAAACTGTAACCAATACCAGGAGAGACCTAAACAATACTACCAAAATCCTCCACCACAAAATACAGCAAGCACGAGCATGTCCTTAGAAGACATTGTGAAAAGTCTAGCCACAAGTACGCATTCATTTCAGCAAGAAACAAGAGCTAGCATCAAGAACTTGGAGCAACAAATGGCTCAGCTAGCCACTTCTGTCAACAAGATGGAATCTCAAGGTAAGTTACCTTCTCAATCTCAAGAAAATCCCAAACATAATGTAAATGCCGTTACTTTAAGAAGTGGGAAAAGCTATGAAGGACCAAGCTTGTCAAAAGAGAGACAAAGAGAAATAGAGATCGAAGACGATACCGATTCAAAAAGCGAAGCTCCCAAGGAACCATCCAAAGTTGAGGTAAAAATCACTCCTCCTCCTTTTCCATCTAGACTTAAAAACACAAAAAAAGAAAAGGAAAATCAAGAAATTATGGACATGTTTCGGAAAGTTGAGGTAAATATTCCTTTACTAGATGCAATAAAACAAATTCCTAGATATGCCAAATTTCTTAAAGAACTTTGTACCTCCAAAAAGAAACTAAAAGAAAGTGGAACTGTTACAGTCGGTGAAAACATCTCGGCCGTTTTACAAAGACGATTACCGAAAAAATGTAAAGATCCGGGTGTTTTCACTGTTCCATGTAAAATGGGAAGTCTTTACATTCCAAAAGTCATGCTAGATCTCGGTGCTTCAATTAATGTCCTACCTTACTCTATTTTTAAATCTCTAAAAATAGGACCATTAATAAGCACCGGGGTGATAATTCAACTAGCTGATCGCTCTGTAGTACATCCAAAAGGTGTATTAGAAGACGTTTTGGTACAAGTTAATGAACTAGTATTTCCCGCTGATTTTTACGTTTTGGATATGGGTGGAGATGAAACACCAAATTCTTGTTCTATACTCTTGGGAAGACCTTTCATGAGCACAGCAAGAACAAAAATTGATGTTTTCAATGGAACGCTTTCCATGGAATTTGATGGAGAAATCATAAATTTCAATATTTTTGATGTTATGCGTTATCCACAAACTGTTTCGTCTTTAAATTTTCTTGATGTAATCAACCCATTAGTTGAAGAATGTTTCAAATTGTCTAACACTGATTTATTAGCTCTAGTCTTAAACAAAAACTTAGACAAGGAGAAGACAAAGGAGCTTATCGAGAAGTTCGATCTAAGTCAAGAAATCTTGGAAATCGCATCATACCTAGACCACCAAAAGGAAGCAAGGTATGATTTGCCAAAAGTGTCATTGCAAATTTCTAATGAAAAACTTCTTCCTTCCATTTCACAGGCACCAAAGTTGGAATTAAAAGATCTCCCCAACCATTTAAAGTACATGTACTTGGGAGAAAAGGATACCTTACCAATCATCATTTCCAACAAACTGTCTGAAGAAGAAGAAAAAGAATTGATGGGATTGCTAAAGAACTACAAAGAAGCCTTCGGCTGGACAATAGCCGACATCAAAGGACTTAGCCCATCGATGTGCATGCACAAGATTTTCATGGAAGATGAGTACAAACCGTCAAGAGAAGCCCAGAGAAGACTCAATCCACCCATGATGGAGGTGGTGAAAAAGGAGATTCTTAAGCTATTGGACGCAGGAATGATTTACCCAATATCAGACAGCAAGTGGGTAAGTCCAATCCTGGTTGTCCCAAAGAAGACCGGAATCACGGTAACGGAAAACAAGCAATGTGAGTTGGTACCCACCCGTGTGCAAAACGGGTGGCGTGTTTGTATTGATTACCGAAAGTTAAACTCCTCTACTCGTAAAGATCATTTCCCACTACCCTTTATCGACCAAATGTTGGAAAGGTTAGCGGGAAAAACTCATTATTGTTGTCTAGATGGATATTCAGGTTTTCACCAAATACCCATTGCACCAGAAGATCAAGAGAAAACAACGTTCACATGCCCCTTTGGCACGTTTGCGTACCGGCGGATGCCTTTTGGGCTTTGCAATGCCCCCGCCACATTCCAAAGGTGCATGATGAGTATCTTCTCCGAGTATGTTGAAGAGATTATAGAGGTGTTTATGGATGATTTTACTGTGTATGGAAATTCATTCAAAGAGTGCTTAAATAATTTGACAAAAATTTTGAAAAGATGTATTGAAACCAATTTGGTTTTAAATTACGAAAAATGTCATTTTATGGTTGACCAAGGACTCATACTAGGACACGTTGTTTCAGCAAAGGGTTTAGAGGTTGACAAAGAAAAATTTGATGTTATTAAAACTCTACCCTACCCAAAATGTATCCGAGAGGTCCGTTCTTTTCTTGGTCATGCAGGTTTTTATAGGAGGTTCATCAAAGATTTTTCAAAGATCTCAAGACCGATGTGCGAACTTCTACAAAAAGACGTAGAGTTTGAATTTTCTGACGCATGCAAACAATCCTTTGAAACTTTGAAGAACCTGTTGGTAAGCACACCCATCATTCAACCGCCAGATTGGAGTCTACCATTCGAGATTATGTGCGATGCAAGTAATCACGCGGTAGGGGCGGTGTTGGGGCAAAAGAAGGACAAAGTCCCCCACGTCATATACTACGCTTCGAAAACATTGGACCCCACCCAAAGCAACTATTCAACAACAGAGAAGGAGCTTCTTGCCATCATATTTGCTTTGGAAAAATTCTGACAATATTTGTTGGGAACTAAAGTCATTGTTTTTTCTGACCATGCAGCGTTAAAGTATTTGATGACAAAGAAAGATGCAAAGCCTAGGCTCATTCGTTGGGTCCTACTGCTTCAAGAGTTCGATCTAGAGATCCGAGATAAAAGCGGAAAGCAAAACTTAGTTGCAGACCATCTAAGTAGGATCATCAACAATGAAGATCCAACCCCGCTAAATGATTCATTCCCAGATGAACAGCTGCTTACCAACCAGACAATCACACCATGGTATGCTGACATGGTAAACTATTTGGTTACGAAAAATTTCCCATCAGACTACACTCGAGCTCAAAAAGACAAACTAAAGAAAGATTCAAAACAGTATGTGTGGGATGAGCCTTACTTGTGGAAATTTTGTCCAGACCAAATCATAAGGAGATGCGTAGATCTCCTTGAGGTACACTCTATTCTAAACTTCTGTCATGCCGAAGCCTGTGGAGGGCATTTTGGTCCTAAAAGAACAGCCCATAAGGTCCTTGAATCTGGATTTTATTGGCCCACTATTTTTGCCGATGCTTACAAGTTTTGCAAATCTTGCGAGCAATGTAAAAAAGTTGGAAACCTTAGACCAAAGGACCAAATGCCACTAACCTCCATACTCTTCTGCGAAATATTTGATGTATGGGGTATAGATTTCATGGGCCCGTTTCCGTCATCCTTTGGAAATATGTACATAATTCTAGTAGTGGATTATGTCTCTAAATGGGTAGAGGCAAAAGCCACACGGACTAACGATTCCAAAGTGGTTGCAGATTTTATAAAAGCTAACATTTTCAGTCGATTTGGAATGCCGAGAGCTTTTATAAGTGATCGAGGATCACATTTCTGCAACCGAACGATAGAGGCGCTCTTCAAGAAATACGGGGTCCTACATCGAGTTTCCACCGCTTACCATCCGCAAACAAATGGACAAGCCGAGATCTCCAATCGAGAAATCAAGTCCATTTTGGAAAAGACGGTAAGTACGAGTCGTAAGGATTGGAGTATCCGTTTAGACGATGCTCTTTGGGCATACCGCACCGCATATAAAACGCCAATAGGTATGTCTCCTTACCGTCTTGTATTTGGAAAAGCATGCCATTTACCGGTATAAATTGAACACAAAGCGTATTGGGCCATCAAACGCTTAAATCAAAACTTTGTAGAAAATGGAATTCATAGGAAACTTCAAATCCAAGAATTGGAAGAAATAAGAAACGAATCCTATGAAAATTCTAAAATATACAAAGAAAAGACCAAAGCCTTTCATGACAAGGTCAACACACGAAAGAACTTTGAAATAGGCCAAAAAGTGTTACTTTTTCAATCCCGTCTAAAACTTTTTCCAGGAAAACTTCAGTCCCGATGGGTGGGACCATTCATTGTAATTAATATTTCTACTTATGGTGTAGTAGAAATAAGAAGTGGCACGACTGGAAAAATTTTCAAAGTAAATGGCCACCGGCTAAAACCTTTCTACGAGAATTTCGTCGAGCAAAACGTAGAAGACGAAAAATTAGACGAGCCGGCCCGCTCCCAATAAGTCAAATTTTGGGAGCCATGCGTCGAGCCAACGACGTTAAACAAGTGCGCTAACCGAGAGGCAACCCGGGGGTATTTTTGTCAATTTTTAAAAGTGTGATTTTTTGTGTTTTTATAATTTTTATGTTTATAACTTTCAATTACCTACGTGAGAAAACGATCGGAAATGAAAACGGACTACCGAGGCTCAAGATACGAAAAACGAAAAAAATGAACAGTATGGTACACGACCGTGTAACTTTATACCTTTAAGTTACACGGCCGTGTAACATAGAAAAGGCAAATTTAGTATCGGTCAAAAATCCAAATTACACGACCGTGTAATATGTGTGTATAAAATTACACGACCGTGTAACTTGGAGATATGGTCAAAATCGCATCCGGTCAAAAATCCAAATTACACGACCGTGTAAAGTTTAAGGCTTAAGTTACACGGCCGTGTAATTTAAGCAGGGGCAATTTGGTCATTTTCGCACACTATAAAAGACAGGGACTTCATATTCTACACATTACAGTCGCGATTTTACTCTCTCCCACTGCCGAGTCCGAAATACTTCAAGAAAAAAATCGATTTTCTCATTTCTTCTTCCAATTTGTTCAATTTTTATTAAAATCCAAAGGTTAGTTCCATTATTTTTCATCTTTTCCTTCATTTTGACCACAAGAAACATCCAAATCCATGGTTATTTTCGGATTTCTTGAAACCCTAGAAAATGAGGGTTTTTGATTTTTGATGCTAAATTGTTGAAATTGTTTAGGTTCAAGCTTGGGGAAGGAAAGAATAGGAGAAATCAAGACCAAACCATCATTGTGCAAGCTTCAATTTGGTATATTCTTTCCAAACTCAAAAATTTTCATAATTTTTGGTCTTTGGCTAGATAATTGGCTCTTGAGCTTGATTTAGGAAGCCATTGTGTTTAAGTTTGTTTGTTTATTTGTTTGTGTGTTGTTTTTGTTCAAATCCCTTTGATTTAAAAAAAAAAATATGGCATCATCGTCCCACACCTACTCTAGGGGTAGTAGAAGGCAAATTGTGTACTCGGCCTCTAGTGGCTCTTCCGATGAGGAGCCCGAACAGCAGGATTTTGAAATGGGCGATGCGGGTATCGCATTTATGACCGATGCCCAAGAAGCCCGTTTTTATAACTTCTTGGAACGAATTGGGCAAGCCCAAAAATTTGTAGATGTCCCAACTTTGCGAGACTTACACATAGAGGCAGGAGTACGCAAACTCCTGTCAAATGTTGGTTGGGAAGGGTTGATGAATATAAGCGAAAAGAGCTATTCCAACCCTACTATTGAATTTTTGTCGTCTGTCGAATTTAAGGTTCATACTACAGTTTTGTCTTTTAGAATGTTTAACAGGTCATACCAAATCACACAAACCCAATTGTGTGAGCTTATTGGCGCGCCGGTCGCCAACACATATGACCAGCGAGGCAAACTAAACAAACTGTTCCACCGAGAAGTTGGCACTTTCTGGACCAAGATTTCCACAGAAAACTTCTACCATCCCAGTAACGCCAAAGCCTCTAGCATCATTCACCCCGTCCTCAAAGTCACCCACCTCATCATTGCTTCTATCTTCTTCCTACAAGAAGAGATAAGCAAGGCCGGCCTAAATGAGCTTGAGCTTCTCTATTGCATGATCAATCCAGGGCCTAAAACCCCAAATTTTGGATCCTGGATCATGTATAAACTACTTAAATTAAGTAGAAGTTCATCTGGCCAGATCCATTGCGGTGGAATTATCACATTAATAGCCAAACATCCATCCCTGGGCATCAGATTTCCTGATAACCTTGAGATAGTCAGAGGTGAGCGATACCTCACCTCGGATGTTCTTGAATGTATGAGGTTATTTCGACGTCCCGAATCCGACAAAATTTGGCAAGCCGATGGACGCGATTATCTGCGGGTGAACAGCCGGAACGCCTGAATACTTCGATTAGCCAACCCAGTCTCTAGCACAAATTGGAAGCCTCCTTCCAACATGGGCCTACCCCTACCCCCTCCCAACCTACCCCCTCAAGAGCCCAACCCACCCCCGAGACAGCCCGAGAGACACCCCCAAGAGCCCGGCCCTTCAAGTTCTGCTAGCTCATTTCCTCCCGAGCACAATCTTTACATGGGGGAATTTGCTAGCATCAACTCACAGCTTGCGGACCTGCGCCTTGATTATCAAAACATCTATGATAATCTTGGTGAAATTGACACAAATCAAATGGAGCTACGCCAAGACTTCGAGCAATTTAGAGAGACCCAGTATAAACATAACCAAGATGTTATGTCTATCCTCTCTGACATTCAAAGATCCGTTGCCTTTAACCTATGGCAACAGCAGCACCAACAGCAGCCACCGCAGCAGCAGCAGCAACAGCCTGGAAGCCAACCACTCCAACCCCCTCAATTCCCACCTTACCCATATTACCCACCATACCCTTACCCTCCATTTCCGCCACAGGGACCCTTCCCCGACCCTCAGTAGGTTGTTTCTATCTCCTTCCCTAATGCATTGTGGACACTGCTTTATTTTAAGCTTGGGGATGGGGAAATAAATCCCTTTTAATTTAAAAAAAAATTAAAACAACAAAAATTCAAAAATATTTTATTTCTTGCATATTTTTAAACTTTTGCATGCATTTTTGTTATCTCTTGCTTCTCATCTATGTGACACCTTTAAATTGCAACCATAATACATCTCATAGTTAAACTTCTTGTATTTTTGTCCCCTATCTACATACAATATCACCATCTTTTGAAACTTTAGATCTTCATTAGGAACTTCTTGTTGTTAATTTTCTAGCATAAATACGTTTGGGTGAATTATAAAAACACACATGAAAGTGAATCAAAACTATTCTAGCACAGGACGCTTTATCCACCCGTGAGTTCATCAATGTGTGTAATCGATTAGGAGAAGTACTATGGAAGTTGCACTAGTCCCCCCTCATGACCATACAATTGCATATTGTCTATTAAACATAAGGTTTATCTCAAAATCGCGATTTTTCCAAAGTCATGGACAAAAATCTTATTTTCTACATTTATTGGTTTTGTGTGGTACTAGGTGTTTATAGATGTCATATGACCTTGTTTATATTATTTTGGTCATTAGTGTGTTTAAGTTTTTCATTTATGTTTATAAAAATACCATAAAACTATTTTGTCTTATCATTTTAGCAAAATTTTGTGAAAGTGTTTTTATGGTGAAAATCCAGAAATCATTTCACTTGGTTCTAAAAGATTGGTCAAATAAAAAAATAAAAAAAATAAATAATAATAAAAAGAGAGAGAAAAAGAAAAGAAAAGACTGAACCAAGTGATCACTCAAGTTATTTAAAGTAAAAATTTTCTACAAAAATACAATAAAAGCGGTTACTTGTTTTGAAAGCCTCATTTCATCCTTTTTGCTTTCAACAACTAAATCTAATTTTGATCTAGTTAGAACTTCATACATTGACCATGTTTTAAAATTCTTCATACATCTTGGGTCAAGTTGAAGTTTAAAAGATTTTGTTGTCTCGGTCGTCTAGGTATCTATCCTTTGTAAATAGGAATCGAGTTGTAAATTTTTGTCCCTCTGTTTTGGAAAATCATGTGTTTAGTAAATAAATATGCAAATGAGGTCGGTTGGAGGACTTGAGCAAAGTCAACTTAGTATAGCTTCCTAGATTCGATATCCGAGCGCCCCTCCTATAAAAATGAGTGTTTATAGCCAAATATTGAAAATGGAGCTTGCGAGGTCACACATCTCGTGACATGAGTGAATAAACACGAGGGGAGTGAACAATTGTGAGCACGTCCTTTGCTTGCGAGACGCTTTGAATACTTAGTGAAAGTTTCATGTGTGAATTTATATTTTGTCCTAACGTGCGTATGCCAAGTAATTGATAAAAATTTGTTCCTTTTTATGGTCTTTTGTTTTGAATAGATGGTCTAACATATATATGCATAGGGTCCAAATTGACATGATTTTTAGTTATGATTGATGTTGTCTTGGTTGCTACCTAAGGTGTATATTCTTTTTTTTTTGTAGTTTGTTATCCTCATTGTTTTGATCCTTGTTTTCCTTGAGGACAAGAAAAGTCTAAGCTTGGGGATATTTGTTAAGTGTATTTCTAAGCATGTTTTCATGCCTTTTTATCCTTGTTTTATCTTGCATTTGATTCTCATTATTGCATATTTTCATGTTTTTCGGGATTTCAAGAATAGCAATCTACTTTCACACCTTGTGGTTGTTTTCAGGTGCTTTTGAAGGATGAATCTTGTATTGGATGACAATGGGAGGCTACACAAGAAATTTCAGAAGAAACGGAGCTCAAACGAAGAAATTACGAAAAAGTCGTCCCGAAGACAGTATGGTACACGGCCCGTGTAACTTTATGCCTTGAAGTTACACGGCCGTGTAACCTGGTTATGCCACATAGGATGCCACGTCAGCTCAAGGAAGATCCAGGGAATTTGCAGGATTACACGACCGTGTAATCTTGGCCCAATAAGTTACACGGCCGTGTAACTTTTACTGGTGTCCAGATCTACTTTTTGGCCCACTATGAGTTGTTTACTCCTTCTTGTGCTGTCATCCTCATGCTACACGACCAGATGCAGATCCAACCTGATTTTGAGGCCATGTGATGAAGGAAGTGGGTCTTGGAATGATGATGTTTGCCATTGTCCATTTTACCATTTTACCCTTGGTGTGTTAGTATAAATAGATGTGTTTGGTTAGCCTTAGAACCATCTCATACATCTCTTATTCCATTCTCTTCTGCAAAACTCTCTAGTTACATTGTGTTTATGTTTGTGTGCAACTTCAAGTGTGGATTATCTTCATCTTGTAAGTTTATTTCTCTTTTACTAGACATGAGTGGCTAGTAACTTATTTTCTGGTTTTGTATTAAGGATTATGATTGTGATTTAATATAAAGTTTGATGTTTGATTTTATATCTTTCTAGTGATATGATTTTGAGACTTAACAAATGTTTGGTTTTTATTTATTTCATACTGGCCATTTGATCTCAAGTAATAATCAATCTTGTCATACAAATTATAAAATCCGTAATTGTTTTATAAAATGTTATTTGTGACAATCATCTTCATTTGGTGAAAATCATATCACATGTTTTGACGCTTCAACGCTTGTTTAGGAGTATTGAACATTGTTGGGAACATTCACATAAAACATAATGCAATCTTTCATTCAAATTCTATGATCTTATCTAGATTTGATTAGTAAGATTAGTCTTAGTCAACGAGCTTCTCTTGACTAAGGTACATTAGGTGAATGGTGTATGTGCGAGCTTTCGGCATACATAAAGTACCAACTTAGAAAGATTAAAGTTATAAACATCATTCTTATTGTTATTTCCAATCATATGACTAAAAATGCAAAACCAGAATTTGTCCCCAAATTATAAAAGCAATCATTCTATATTCTGTCCCAAGTTATTTATTCTCAACATTTATATAATTGTATTCCAACTCTTCATCAAAACCCCCTTTTGGTTACTTTCTTTACAAAGTTTAACTTCCGTGAAATCAAGGTGTAATCCATTAGACCATCGCTCCCTGTGGATCGACCCTGCTTGCCATTTATACTACATAGTTAGTATTTATATCAAGTAGTGCAATCACGAAATATGGTAATTAACAAATCATTTTAAAACCATATTTCAACTGTTTTATTTTATTGGATACGACACTCAACAAATTGGCGTCGTTGCCGGGGAGCACGGTATTACTAATATTTTATGCCAAGATCTTCACGAACAGGTACGCCTCTTGAACTTGATTTGGAGATTGAGAAAACCGCAAAAAGGCTAAGGAAACAAGCTAAACTTCGCAAGAAGCAGCAAGCTTCCCAAACCGCTTCTTCATCAAACCCTCCTATCATAGACATTTGGCAAGACCTTTCCTCATCAGAAACAGAAACAGAATCCGAATCAGATAACAACATCCCACATACACCTCCCTCTCAAATAAACCACACTCCAATGGCCGAAAATCCACCTCTTGAGCGAACACTTCGCCAATGGGCAACCCAAGATGTTACCCAACAACCTCTCTGCATAACCTACCCGCACATGACAAACTTCGAATTGAAATCCGGGCTTATTCATTTACTACCTCAATTTCGGGGAGTAGAAAATTAAGACCCGCATAAATTTTTGAAAGAATTTCATGTCGTGTGTGTGGGAATGAAACCACATGATGTCTCGGAAGACCAAATTAAGTTAAGGGCACTCCCCTTTTCGTTGCTAGACTCAGCCAAAGAATGGCTATATGACCTACCACCGGGGTCGGTCACAACATGGAATGGTCTTGCACGATTATTCCTTGACAAGTATTTTCCGGAGACAAAAGCTTCAAGTCTAAGAAGGGAAATCATTGGAATCAAGCAGGGAAAGAAAGAAGCTTTACATACGTATTGGGAACGATTCAAAAAGTTGTGTGCCCGATGCCCGCAACATGGTATTTCCGATTACCAATTGTTCCGATATTTTTGTGAAGGTTTAACACCAATGGAGAGACGTTTAATAAATGCCTCAAGTGGAGGCTCGTTGATCGATCAAACACCGAGTGTTATATACATATATATATATATATATATATATATATATATATATATATATATATATATATATATATATATATATATATATATATATATATATATATATATATATATCCAAAATACATTCCATGAGTGTTACCAAAATTTAGCATAAAAAACCATTGATAGCAAGTTAGAATACACAACCATTACAAACAAAATCACACTTCATTTATGATATTCAATACACTTCAAGTTCTCTTCGAGGGCGTCTAAGCTTTTGAACTAGATCCTGGAATACATGGCCTAAAACAATAACATAAGACTAAAAATCTCGTGATCATTTTCATTCATTTACATCAACATTCATACATTACATCGTATACCATTCATTTAAAAACATATTACGGCTTAAAGCAAACATTTTGTTTCTCAATAGAAAGGTTCAAGAGGTCCCCTTAGGCATTAACCACATTTGCAAAAGAAATATGAAAATGGTATAACATCTTGCCATGTATCCGATGCATGGAAAAATCCACATGTAACTCACCTTAGATAGTTAGAGAGGTCTAATTAGGATTCCACCATCTTTTTCTCATTTTCTTGAACTTCAACCCCTTTAATAATTTGCTAGAACCAACACTACATAAGGGTTTCTTAGTCCTACGCTTAACAATCTTATATCAACTTAACATAATCCAAATGTCCAACAAATTTTCCCACGTTTAGGGTTCTTAGCTAACATGATACTTGCAATGCAGACGTCTTATTCTCGCATTATGCATCTCCTCATGTTATCGTAAAACTCCTATCTTTTACAAAGAACATGTTAACCAACGTTGATCATATGTTAATCATAACATAACCTAAGTATTAATTTGACTAGTTCAAGACAAATTAATAAAAATATAAAAAATCGCATTTCACAACTTGCATCATCTCTATCCAACTAGTAACATGCTTCACTTATTATAACATGCTTCAAACACTTGAACTATTTTCAGTTCATGATATCTCATCGACAATCATTAGTTTGTTCCTAAAGAGCTTGCATCATCTCTATTAACTAGTTGATTTGTTTTTGCTTATGCTTTACTAACACATTTATTATAATGTAATATGACTTTGCAGCAACAGTGTCATCTTGACAATTTTCATTAAATGATTAAGATTTCCTTATAAGGGTGGACGGAGTCGTCACCGCCAAAATCGCCACCCTGCCGAACCCGCCGTCTACGGTGTGGTTCCCGCCGATGGCGTGTTAGGACCGCTACTAGCCCAACCATGCTACCACAAATAAGAACAAGGGGGTTCCTTTTTCTAAAACCAATTGGCAATAGAAGGGATTACCCATTGCCTTATATGTTAGCATTTAGTTTCTATTTTTTGACTGATGTGGGATTGGGTTTGCACCCAACAATCCTCCCCTCAAACCCAAGTTCCGCCATATTCCGCTTTCTGACCTTGGCCTCCCCTCCAACGACTGTTTATCAGATCCAATCCTTTTTTCATACCGCCGATCTACTCTCGGGACACGCTCAACCTGACCGGGCCATCAGGGAGACTTTCGATATAAGGCTTTCCAGGATCAACTTCGTCGGACTGAGGATTACAGGGAATCGCGCCACCTGCGCTGACCACATCATCCGGGCTACAACCATAGCTCTAATACCACCTGTTAGGACCGCTACTAGCCCAACCATGCTACCACATATAAGAACAAGGGGGTTCCTTTTTCTAAAATCAATTGGCAATAGAAGGGATTACCCATTGCCTTATATGTTAGCATTTAGTTTCTATTTTTGACCGATGTGGGATTGGGTTTGCACCCAACATGGCGAACCCCTCCCACCCGTTGCTTCACTTTTTCTTCTATGTTTTCAACCCAAATCAGGTTCGTGAAGCCGCGATCTGAGCCTCTCCAACATGCCTCCGCCGTGAACCGCCCTCCACTCCGTCCGCCCTAAGGATATTAATAGCCGTGTTCTCCTACTTGCTGATGACATTATGATTATATATGAACGATTCAAATTCCTTTTAACGACATAGATTGATGTAAGCAGTTTATGCATTTTTAAGAGATTAATGCATTCAGAGTGAGTTATAAACGTGAACCACAATCATCTCTTGATCTTCATTGACAAAGTTAAAATCGTACTTAATGCTTTAATTACTCATGTATAAAGGCCAACAGATGTTATTCATATCTGGGGACTAGAAAGGTAACACGATGTTATAACATAGCATATATATCACTTGGGTACAAGTATATTTTCCAAGATAAATTTGCGAAAGAATAAATTAATGCCAAACAATATCCATCCAGCTATAGCAACGGTTTAGATAATGGATTGCTGCCTTGCTGGTTACAAAGTGAATGGTGTTCCAACAGCTAGCAATGGAACCTTTCGGTGATTAGCGAGACCAAAAGTTTCCTTCATATCTACGTCCTCAGCCCTAACTCCTTGTGGCAGCGCCCAATCGAACCTATACAAAACATTAGCGAGCACCTTTTCATTGATGGCCATGGCAAATATCCTTCCAGGGCAACTCCTCCTTCCAGCGCCAAATGTAAGTAACTCGAAATTGTGCCTCACGAAATCAATAGATGAGTCCAAGAACCTCTCTGGAATAAACGTTTCAGCTTTATCCCACACTTTAGGATCCCTCATAATTGCATAAACATTGACGTATACCCTAGTTCCTTCTGCAATATCATACCCCATTACGTTGGCATCGTGTCGTGCGACTCGTGGTGGTAGAACCGGAAGGGGAGGATGGAGGCGGGTGGCTTCCATGATCACGCATTTTAGATATTTCATTTTGTCCACATCTTCGTCAGTTATGTCTTTCTTTCCGTCAAGGACGGTCCTTATCTCGTCCTGGACTTTCTCAAGACAATCACGATTTAACAGAAGTTCAGTCATCGCCCATTCAAGTACGGATGATGATGTATCTGTACCAGCAACATACGCATCCTACAAACAAAAAAATAGGTCAACTTTAGTGGATGAACTACCACACACACACATAAACATACATGCATGACAAACAGATGATGCATTTAATTGTATAGAAGATGAACAGAGATTGGAATATCTACCAAGAGGAGTGCTTTGATGACATCTGCATCGATTGTGATGCCAAGAATATCGTCCTTCTGAATCTTGAGTAGTGCATCAATGAAGGTCTCCACGCCATCTTCACCAACTGGATTAGCGTTATTGCTTTTCTTGGATAGCGTCTCATCAACCACATTCTGAAGGAACTCATCAAAATCCACTGCCACCCTATCGACTTTAGCCCTAAGACCTGTAAGCCGGTCCACCACTGCGAGCTGAGGAATAGAGTCCTCAAAATAAAAGCTACCCAGTACCTCCGAGAATTCTTGCATGATCTTCTTGAATTTCTTACCAATCTCCCCTTCGTTATAAGTCTTCCCAAACGTCGCCATACATGTCACATCGTTTGTAAGTGAGCTAAACAAGTCGCTCAAGTCTGCAGGCTTGTTTGACAAGAAACATTGGGTGATTTTACTGAGGCAATCGCCAATTATCTTTTCCCTCAGCCCATCAAAAGACTGGACCTTTTTGTTACTCAGAAGCTGGAGAGTTAGAATACTCTTTGCTTGCCTCCAGTATTCACCATAAGGAGCCACCGTTATTTCCTTGAGATCGTACGAGATGGCCCTGAACATCCTTGTGGTGGGCCTGCTGGCAAATGCTAAATCATGTGTCTTCATGATCTCACGAGCTGCTTCGGTTGACGAGACAACCAGGCTTGGGACTGAGCCGATGTGGAGGAGCATGAGTGAGTCACCATAACGTCTGGCCAGAGAGAAGAAAGACTGGTGGACGAGTGCCCCGAGCTGGTGGAGATTGCCAATAATCGGCAAAGTCGGCGGTGAGGGTGGTAGTTTCTTTGTGATGGTTAGTCGTCTAGAATTGTACCATCTGATCAAGAACGCAGCACCCAGAAATAACGGCAACATGTAAATAAAAATATGATCCAAGGAAGCCCACATCTTGAGTACGTTATGAGCGATGACTAGAGATGGATCAATGGTTTAGATGCGGATTTGTGTTGAAATACGTGCTCTCATCACTTATTTATACTTCAGATCTAGTGTAAGACTGCACGCCAGAAATGAACTTCCACGTACAAAACAATAAATTATTGCCCTTTTGCCCATGTAAAACAAAACGGAAAGCCAACAGACTTGACTAGCCGTCGCCATACAGGAAGGTTTTGGTACTATATATATAAAATTGAATATCAAACTATCTAACATTATATTATAATCCCAGTTGTATGCACCTTAAGTGATTTAAATTTCTTTGAGATAGTATGTATTTAACGTTCATTGAATTGATAGAAAATGCTAAAATAAGTATTTGTGAATGACTAAAACTAATGAGAATATAAAGATCCACCTTCATAAGTATTGCTTTTTTTCACATCAATTAATTTTTTTATTACTTTGCATTAAGAACTATTATTGATAATTAGAAAGCTAAAGAAAAAGTATATCATCATTAAAAAGTTAATTAGAGAGCTAAAAAAAAGTATATCATTAAAACATAGATGTTTGTTAAAGAGAAAAGTATAAAAATGGTCCATGTTTGGTGTTTAGTTCGAATTGGGTCCAAAATGTTTATTTTTTCAAAAAGGTCTTTTTTTTAGTAAAATTTAGTTGTGATTTGGTACCTATGAGACGTAAATGACTATCAAAACATCAAACAAAACATGTTTTAAGGCCTTCCGGTGTGCCCACCCACGAGTTTTCACTTTTTTTCTTCCACATCAGCACCCATCACTACTTCCCTCACCCTTGGAAATGGTTGCCTCTCACTTGCACTCAAATTTGGTACAAGTAGTTATGCGTAATGTACAAGCAACTTACCACCAAAATCATTTGCTCGCGCAACGTCTGGAAGTCGTGTGTTATGATCCCACATTGGTAGAAAACAAATTCTATTAGTGGCTTATAAGTCTAAGTGTCCCCTCCTCCTTCAAGCTAGCTTTTGGGAGTGAGTTCTACACTTGGTGCTTATGGCATGATACGGACCTAGTATGGGATGTGTTCGTATCAATCGGTATCAGAGCCGTCCCTATCTTTCGAGGTTCTAACCCTTGGAGTGGTGGCTTGGACCCGAAAGGGGGTGCCAACCGTGACCAACGTAGCCGTGACCAACAATGGCTCGGAGTGGTGGCCTATGGAGTGGTGGCTTGGACCGAAAAGGGGTGCCAACCGTGACCAACATAGCCGTGACCAACGAGGACGTTGGCTCTTCAAAGTAGGGATGGCAAAAATACCCGAACCCGATGGGAAAGCCCGAACCCGAAACTTTTGGGACGGGTTTTGAACCGGGTAAATGGTTATGGGACCGGTATGAGATTTTTGTAAAAAAATATTGCGGGTATGGGATGGTTTTGGTATTGAGGTGATACCCGCCCAATTACCCGATCCCATACCCGATCTCATATACCCGATCCCGAACCATATATTTTATATATTTATAATTTTATATTTTATATTTATAAATGAGATTTCAAATCCATGTTTTGATATTATATAAGGTTTATTATTAGATGATTAGTTCTTACCATTTTCACCATTCTCTAATTATTACTTACCTTAAATTTTATATAGTATATTATATTTGATATATAGTTTTCTAATTCTTGTGTGCCTCATAGAGACGTAGAGTTCTTCCAAGTCCTATACTTCCATTGATTGAGTTCTTCCAAGTCCTATAATTCCATTGTCTATTTGTTTTTTATATAGTTGTAGGATATTTGCTTGGCAAGTACGCAACGTTGATCATGATGGAATGGTGATGATATGAGGTCAATGGAAGAGATGACGGGAGATTTATGATTTTTTTTCGGTTAGCGTTATGATTTTTTTTCGGTTAGCGTTATGATTTGGATGAGATTCTGATCGAATTTTATAATGAAAATTACAATAGGTAAATTCCAACCTATTATTATCATATATTGGGATACCCGATACCCATGGGAATAACCACAAACCCGATGGTTATTTACTAACCGGGTACCCGACGGGACGGAACCGGGTTTGGGATACGGTTTTATAATAGGGTATGGGACTGGGATCGCCGATTCTGCTCCCATACCCGTCCCATTGCCATCCCTACTTCAAAGCGTGGGGTATTGTTATGATCCCACATTGGTAGAAAACAAATTCTATTAGTGGCTTATAAGTCTAAGTGTCCCCTCCTCCTTCAAGCTAGCTTTTGGGAGTGAGTTCTACACTTGGGGCTTATGGCATGATACGGGCCTAGTATGGGATGGGTTCGTATCATCGTGCAGGGTCAAAAATGTGACGACCACTCACCACATGGGCAGTGTTCACCCAAGAGCTCACACAGCCACGTAGGCGTCGCACAAGCCCGAGCCTTCCACACCGGAAGGCCTAATAGAATATTTGAATGAAGTGCAATGTATATTTAACATTTAATTGATTAAATTCACTTATTTTGAGATATCGAGTTGACATTCAATATTGACCACTAAATTGTTCAATAAGAAAAAAAACTTTTTTAATTTTGTAATATATATTTTATTAAACTTTTAAAATTCAATGCATTGAATGACCACTAAAATAAGTATTTGTAAATGACTAAAACTAATGAGAATATAAAGATCCACCTTCATAAGTGTTGTTTTTTTTTCACATCAATTTTTTTATTACTTTGCATTAAGAACTATTAGGGCTGTAAACGAACCGAACGAATACGAACGTGTGTTTGATCATGTTCGTTCGTTTAAGTTAGTCGAACAAACGAATGAACACGAACGAGTAATCGAATGAGTTTTATTGTTCATGTTCGTTTGTTTAACAAATATTTTGTTCATGTTCGTTCATTTATGTTCATGAACATACTAAACGAACATAAACAAATAAAGATAAATAAACACAATTGAACATATTTGAATATAAACGAACACATAATATTATAATTTAATTAAATATAATCGAACACATATGAACATAAAAGGAACTTAAATGAACAAATTTAAACGAATGTAAACGAACAACATAAACGAACGTTCACGAACATGATTGAACAAACGAGACCATTGTTCATATTCGTTCGTTTAACTAAACGGACAGGAATTTGTGTTCATGTTCGTTCATTTATTAAATAAACGAACATAAACGAACTTCCCGCCGAACAATTCACGAACGGTTCGTTGAACGTTCGGTTCGTTTACAGCGCTAAGAACTATTATTGATAATAAGAGAGCTAAGGAAAAAGCATATCATTAAAACGTAGAGATTTGTTAAAGAGAAAAGTACAAAAATGGTCCATGTTGTTTGGTGTTTTGTTCGAATTGGGTCCAAAATGGTTAATTTTGCAAAAGGGTTTTTTTATAATAAAGTTTAGTTGTGATTTGGTACGTATGAGACTTAAATGACTATTAAAACATCAAACAAGGCATGTTTTAATAGAATATTTTAATAAGGTGCAATGTATATTTGACATTTAATTGATAAAACTCATTTATATTGAGATGTCAAGTTTACATTCAATGACCACTAAATTGTTCAATGAGAAAAAAATAAACTTTTTTAATTTTTTAATATATATTTCATTGAACTTTTAGAGTTCAATACATTATAGGAGTTAAGTTTGAAGTTATTTGGAAAATTGAATGATGATGTGCAATGTTATTGTTCGATAACTAACCTTGTTTTCCACATCTTTATCATTAGTTTGGGTGACATGACCGATTTGATTGATGAAGCTTCTGATTTCATGATGTGATGAGGATATATCTACTGCTCTCTTTCCTTTTTGTTGTCACATGTGTGGTGGTAGAAAACTCTTCAACATCATGAGCTAAAAAGTGGGCATCCGAAGATGTTGTGTTGTACGTGTTGGAGTCGGATGTTTTGCTCCTTTTTTATGAATGGTGGGGGGATTATTGCCCATTTCTATGAGGGTAAACCATTTAGCATAGTGTTTTAGAATTTCTCATGCCGCCAAATGTAAAAAAGGTTTTTGATTGAGTTTGCGAAACTCACTATGTGTCAATTATAAAACATAGACGTCCACCCTCCCACTAGCATATATGTTGCTCTTGTTATTGTAAATTCAACTAAACTTGTTGAATTTTTCCTGTATATCCTTCTATTTGGGTTAACCTGATGCCTAGTACAATTGCTACAATGAAGTTGTGTTTTGAAATGATCTAGCACTACCTCCCAAAACAAGTCGGCCCATTGATGATTTCCACATTCATCGTCTTCTTAAATACTGATATACGCCTTAGACAACACCACTTCTTCTCTTCTGGTTCATGGTCGTCGTTTTACCCATTGGGTATAAGTTCTTCGTTGGGTTGTGGTTTGTTGGGGGGTTTGGTTTCGTATCTTGATTCATCGTTTTGGTTTTCGGGTTCACGAAATTACGATGTGTCAAAAATGTAAAATTGGAATGAACTATAAATAGGGATAATCTTAAGAGTGCAAATTGGTTATACGCTTGTTGCATCAACATTTATTATTGGTATGAATATTGTGGTTATACGCTTGTTGCATTGTCATTTGTTATTGGTATGGATATTGTATGTATTAGGAAAAATTAGGCATTTGAGTTTCCCTTGACGGGTTTTTTAGAAGAAATCATTTTCTTGGATTTGCCACGGTTAAAATCCATTTGAATTTGAAAAGGAAATGGATTGAATAGAGTTTGAATATTAGAAAGTGTAAAAGGATGGTATACTTTTTTTAGTTGAGTGTTGTATTTATAGGGATAAGAAAATTAAATTTAAAAAATCAAAAAAGAGTCATTAAAAGGCTAGTTTCTTTATGAGGTTATTGATCTATTGGCCCAACAAAGTTGTGTCAAATATTTTAAAAAGTCCCTATACAATATTTTGTGTTTTCTAAGTCCTTAAAATGACTAAAACTATGTCATTTGAACCTTTTTTGAATGGGTGAAGGGGTCAGCCGGTTGTAGTGCTTAGGTGGCTGTCTAGTTGGCAATTTGGTCATCATTGTTAGTCCACGTGGCGCTGACATGACGTCCACGTGGATTATTATTGTTTTCAAAATTTCTAAATTGTTCATCTTCTTTGAACATCTCCCTCACCAAAACAAAATAAGCTCCGGTTTCACGGGCAAATTGCGATTACTGGATTTGATGGAATGGCCAATGCTGCCGACGTAGATGTGCTGGACTTTGAGCCCGATGACGACGATCTCATGGACGAAGACGCCGCCGTCGACATCGATGCCTCTTCTCCTAGTGCCACTGCTACTATCCCTAAACTTAAATCCGCTATCACTGGTGGATCTGCCTCCGCCGCCGCTTCTTCCGCTCCAAAGAAAACTAAAGGTCGTGGTTTTGCGAAGAAACAGACGCCGCGCGAAGTAATCGTATGTCCGGTCGTTTCGATTCCCTCGATTCCGATGGTGGCCCTGGCCCTGAACGATGTTAGTTATCTATCTACTCTTTCGCACTCTGTGATAATCGTCTTTATACTTCGAGTTGAAATTCGTGATACTGCGTAGCCTTTGTTTCGATTTAGTCAAGCCTTATAATACTTCCAGTTCCAACTTAAAATCATAGGTTCTTAGCGGCCAGATCTGATATTTTACCCCGAAAACTAATGAACATAGGCGTTAGTTAATATTTCAAGGTCTGGTGCAATTATGGAAGACGATTAGGGGGAAAGTAGTCTGTGGCACACCTGCTTAAGCAACGTACTGAATTAGAGAGTGATTTATAAGGGAAGATTGGTCTGTAGTGGTCATATTGTGCACAGATGGTAGCTCAATGTGGAAAAATATGATAAATATAACTTGGCTGCAATACTGAATTTCTAAACAAGATGAACTCTTTTGGAGCAATCGAAGGATGGATTATTCTAGCTACTGGAGTTCATGAAGAAGCACAAGAGGATTACCTGCAAAATGCGTTTGGAGAATTTGCGGAAATCAAGAATTTGCATCTAAATCTCGATCGTCGAACTGAAACCGCTATTAACAATTTCAGCCACAGTAGAATTCGATTTCTCAAGGAATCGATAACATCTTCAACCACAGTAGAATGAGATTTGTGTGTGCGTGTTCGTATCCGCTATTAACGATTTCAGCCACGAACTACTGCAACTTGGGTCCAGTCCATGTAAGCCACCACGTGGCATTATTATTTTACCCTATTTAACTATAGTAACCGGGTAACCTTTTAAAAACACGATGACGGGTATAAAACACAAGTCATTTTCGACTTTAATGACTTATGAGGCCCGAAAATTTCTTGAAAGACCTTTTAAAATTTTTTGTGAAACTTTGTTGGGCCAATAGATCAATAACCCTTCTTTATGAGATGATACAAATGCTGAAACCACTCAACACCAAACCCGTCGGCCGGCGAAACCGTGATACTGATGGTCCCAATGGTACCGCTACCCCTCTTCTATCATCTACACCTTGACTCCATCCACCTTAAGAGCATCTCTAATAATAGTTTTTTTTTGTAAGTTTTTACTATTTCAAAAAGCTTTTTGTCAAAGCTTTTTTGATAAGTTTAATGATCTCTAAGATTTCAACAATATTATTAGTTTTATTATTTTAAGTCCTTATACTTCATAACAATTTATTTTACACCCTATTGTATTTAGATTTCTAATCTCTTTTATTACATATATTTGATTAAATGTACCACTCAAATGAGTTTATAAGTTTAATTTTTAGGGTTAAATGCAGAAAAACCCAATCTATTATTAGAAACATGCAAAAAAAACCCTTAAAAATATTTGTGTTTAGAAAACCCAACCTATTAAATTTGACCCTTTAAAAAAAACCAATTAACCGGTTATAGCATCTTATTACCTGTAAAAATATGTGACGTGGACAATTTCCATCCCTGTTATGTGTATGAAGATATACGATGCTTTACATTAATGGCTGGTAAATGTAATCGCCCTGCTATTGGTATCCCTCGGTACCACACACTCCTGTGCGTCGGTGTCTGGCTACACGATCGCGTTGAGATCATTGCCAACGACCAAGGTAACAGAAGTTGCGCCGTCTTATATCGTTCATCGATCGATTTCGATAGGTTGTTTGGTGATGCCACAAAGGATCAGGTCGTCATGAACCCCACAAACGTCGTCGTCACAGTACCTGCCTACTTTAACGACTCACAACGTCAAGCCACAAGGATGTCAGAGTCATCTTAAGTCTTAATGTCATGCATATCATCAACGAACCCACTACTGTAGCCTGCAGCCATCGCTTACGGTCTTGATGAGGCTGTTGCATACGGTGCAATCGTCCAGGCTGCTATCTTGAGCGGTGAGGTTAACGAAAAGGTTCAGGACTTGCTTCTTTTGGATGTGACCCTGCTTTCACTTTTGTTGGAGACAGCTGGCGGTATGATGGTGGTGAACTGGGTGGTGATCCAGGTGTATGAAGGAGAAAGGAGACGGACACGTGACATCGACTTATTAGGCTAACAAATCCCATCGGAGCTAGCTTCTTTGGTTGAGAATTCCTCTCCGGCGGTGGCGTTGATGGTGATGAACCGAGTGGTGGATTTGGATGGTTTGACGGTGGCAAAGGAGGTCAGTTGTGATTGTTTCCATGTGGTGGAACATTCAAAACATCTAAACCTAACTACTTCAGACATGGAAGTATGACTCTAGGCGGAACATTCAAAAGAAAATACTCACAGAGGTGGATTGCTTACTGAATCTTGCCTCTTTTAGCAAACACAGAGTTCTGTGAAAACATAGACTTACAAGTATAACAACCCAACCCCGTAAGAAAATACTTGCACCAACCCATGTGTACCAACAAAGCATAACAACCCACAACTAATTTTAATTTTGTGAGTGTGTTGCAGGTGAACTGACGAGGCGGCAACTCACGCATGATAACTTGTATCTCAAGCTTACAAACGTTTAACCTCATTACTTCATTAATCCACTTTGGCACGTGTGGGTTTCTAACAAAAAATTCGAAAAATTATAAACCGGAATAACTTAAGTTGGGATGTTTTGCAAAGCTTAGACTCGATCCACAAAACTCAAAAAACTATTAGAATCTGCAGCAAACTAAAGGAAACCAAAAGGTCTCAAGATAGCTCACCATTAAAATCTCACAGATAAACATAGTGGGTTATATATGTTGGGGTTACAATCTGCAGCAAAGAGCAAACGAAAAGAAAATAAAAGAAGGGGATAATGACTCGTAATTTGTAAAGGTAACAAACTTTTGAAATTGTTCACATTTGGTCACTAAACTTATTTTTGTGCTTGATTTACCCATGAACTTTTTAAAATTGTTCACATTATATCATTATGACCGGTGATAGAAGGTTTATATTGATTTGGAATCCTACATGGCATCCTAGAAGACTTGGAAGGGTAATGAACTTCTAAAATTGTTCACATTTGGTCACTAAACTTATTTTTGTGCTTGATTTACCCATGAACTTTTTGAAATTGTTCATATTATACCCTTATGATTGATGATATAAGGTTTATGCTGATTCGGTATTTGACGTGACATCAAAAAGCTGAGGTCTTCAGTTGGGGTTTGTTTTTGTTAGGGATGTGGGTTTGGGTTGATTTTGACCTAAAACCAAACCCAAACTGATAGGTTTCGGTTTCTAAAATTTAAAACCCAAACCAAACAGAAACCAATGGGTTCAGTTTCTCGGTTTTCGGTTTTTACCGATTCAGTTTTGGGTTTAAACCCAATCAAAACCAATTTCAAGGTTTTTGATTCATTCCTTTAACATTTTACTTATTTACATATTACTTACTTATGAGTTATCGCGTACTGAGAATTGCCTACCTAGGTTCTTTTCTGTGGTTGAGGATCGAATTTGTAAAGGAAAACCACAATTACAACGATAGATAATCCATACTAGAAGACTTGTAAACTTGAGAGAATGTTGATGAAGAGGAATGCATTGCAAGATTGAACCCCGATAGATAATCTGATGTCACGTAGTCGTAGGATGCCAAATAAGCATAAACATTCTATCATCGGTCAGAAGGGTATAATGTGAACAATGTTAAAAAGTTCATGGGTAAATCAAGCACAAAAAAGTCCAGTGACCAAATGTGAACAAATTTATAAGTTCGTTACCCTTACAAACCTTCTAGGATGCCACATAGGATTCTAAATCAACATCAACATTCTATCACCGTTAATAATGGTATACTGTGAACAATTTAAAAAAATTTATGGGTAAATCAAGCACAAAAATAAGTTCAGTGACCAAATATAAACAATTTCGAAAGTTATCGGTCGTTATCCTAAAAGAAGCTACGCATTTCTATGGGTCCTAAGAAAAAATCACAAATATAACTATTGTAATGTAAAGAGAGTATAAGAATATATTAATTAGTCGTAAATGAAAAAATATATGTTTTTTGTCCACGTCACATCTTTTACCGGTTATATAGGTTAAAACCTGTTTTGTTTTGTTTTTTTTTTTTTTTTTTTTTTTTTTTTGGAACGACAGGTTAAAACTGTTAATTAGGTTTTTTTAAAAGTCAAATTTAATAGGTTGTGTTTTTCTAAATACAAATATTTTAGGAGAGTTTTTCTACATTCCACTAATAATAGGTTAGTTTTCTGCATTTAACCCTAACTTTTATAATATATAAAACATTGGTTAAAACCTTATATATTACAAATAAAAAGGTTAAATATCGAAAATAGTTTAAAAGCTAATCAAAACACTTTTCTAAAACCATATTTCGTGACGATATAACCTAACAAAAAAAATTTCAAAAGCATTTTAAAAAAAGTATATCCAAATGCCCCTAAAACAACTAATTTTTTTTTCTATTTCAATGATGAAAAAAAATTAAAATATATTTCTTCCCTTCTAACTTGATATTTACGTTCTTTTTCATTATCCCCCTTCAATACCCCTTTCTTAATTTCTCACAATTTTAAAAATATGAGTAGAGATTGAAAACTATTTTGATGTAAAAATAAGGTTAATGATCCATAATGGTAACCAATAACACATAATTTACTCATTATGTAATTGAAGTTTTAGTTGCACCAGGTAAGTACCGCCGTTTTCCAGTTTCGGCGACACCTCTGTCTTCGCCGACCAGACTCAGACCCTCTGTCTTCGCCGACCAGACTCTGATGGTGATCCAATCATTCAAAGTTGTGATTCTAAAACAAAAGCACTAAATAAACACTTGAGACACACCTAACTTCTGATTCTGTGTGTACCTGTAATTGCGCTGTTTGTGATTATAAATAATAGTTTATATTTAATGATAATCCATGAACACTCGTTTTTGGGTGTTGGAAACTTGCATTGTGAACTGTGGTTTTTGAATGGTGGACCATGGTTTTGGTTGAAGTGATTTGTATTGGAATGGACTTCGTGTTTCTGATTTTCGATCAAGTTTAGAAACTTGACTGTGTTCAGATTTTAGCCTTCAAAATCTCCAAAGGTGCCGCCATCTATATATATATATATATATATATATATATATATATATATATATATATATATATATATATATATATATATATATATATATATATATATATAGGGGTGGGTTCAACATAGAACCAAAATTAGGCATAAAACTATAGAACCATCTTCTTGACCGTTAGATCAAATTAGGATGATAAGGGTATGATGGGTAAATTACAATTATATGTTCATTGATGAACATATACGTATGTTCATTGATGAACATATACGTATGTTCATTGATGAACATTGTCTTCAAAATCCTAGAATTTGTTCAGAAATGAACATTCATAACATCAAGTATGTTCATAACTGAACATAGACGAACATTGATACAAAAACTAAAAACTTGATCACTTTTGAACATATGTTCATCGATGAACATATGTTCATCGATGAACATATGTTCATCGATGAACATATGTTCATTGATGAATATGTATATTAAAAACAAGAAATTATTCATGTTCATAACCGAACATGTATACAAAAACCAGTGTTGCAGAAATCGGCCTTGGTGGCCGATTAATCGGCGATTAATCGTTTGGAGGTCTTCAACCGATTACGATTAGGCCTAATCGGTCAGCTTAACTGTTTGCTGCAAAAATCGGTCAAATATCGGCCTCGGTGGCCGATTAATCGGTCTTGGCGGTCATTTTTTAAGTTTTTTAATTTTTTAATTTATTATTTATTTTCTTATTTTTAAATAACGACAAAAACACTCTCTAATAACTCAAGAAAACTAAAAAACATCAATATTAAAGAATAAAAACAAACAAATATATAATCTTTGATGTGTATCTTGGAATAAATGAATCAAACATTGCTATTTTGTTATATTTATATATTTTTAAATCAATTTCTTTATAATTTAGGGTCCCCGATTAATCTCCGACTAATCCCCGATTAATCCGATTAATCTCTTAACCCCACTCGACCGCCAAGCTACCGTCAAGCGATTTTTACAACCTTGACAAAAACTAAGAAATTAGTCTCGTTCTCTCTTATGTTGCAATCAAAACATATTACCACCATCATCATCGCTCTCCTTTATGTTGTAATCACATGACTTCTTCATCCTCTCTTCTGTTGTAATCGAACACCACCATCATCATCGTTCTCTCTATATCCGCAATCGCATGAACATATGTTACTGTGATCGATTGCTTGAACACATGTTCATGAATGAACATATGTTCATGAATGAACATATATACATGAATGAACATATGTTCATCTATGAACATATAACTAGCTAAACAGAATAAATACCGTAAACATGAACATATATTCATTTATGAACATTCTATCCAAAATAACATTTATATCAAACCAGTTATTCAAACATATGTTCATTTATGAACATTCTACATCAAATAAACCACAGAACAAGAATATGTCTAATATTCGAACCAATATCTATACAATATCGAAAGGAATTCTAATCAAGTAGCAATCAAACCAATTATTCGAACCAAAGAACAATGGTGGACCAATCTGTTCATTGATTTGTTTCCTCAAATTCGATTTAACAAAAGTGTTCAACAGAAAAGTGTTCAATACTGAATTTCAAAATAAATTCTAACCTACATTCACCATATTCATTACCGAACATTCATATTTGAAGAACACATATTAATTGATGTACGTGTGATCTGCGAAACCATAGCTGCAGCAGAAATTATGGAGCTTGGATCTAGGAAATCAGGAACACGATTTTCATTCATAACCAAATCAAAAGAATCCATTGAGCCATCAGTTCGATTACCATCTGAATACATTGAGCTTTTGGCTTCAATCGATTTCAGATCAGTACTAGCGCTTAACCCCTGCACCTAACAGTCCTCGATTTCAGGATAATCAACATGAATTGCAGAAATTGCAACCTCAGAGCAAATCGAAATCATTCCAACATTATTAGTATTCGATTCAATAGTTCCCATATTCTGATTGGATCCTAATTTCGCATTCAATTTTGACTTCATCTCCAAATCAGAAGTATTCTCGATTAAAGGAATGGAGCAACTGGTACTTCTGTTTGCAATAATCAAATCAGGTTTAGTCGCTATTTCAACAGAAGAATTAGTGATATCGGGATTTCTAGTTGCAATTGCCGCTTCCTGAACATCAAAGCTTGACTTAATTAATGATTCAGACACATTAGAATTAGATATGCCTGCTGAGTTCGTTTCTTCTACTCCATTTTGCATTCTTGAATTCGAAATCAGAACCCTATCTGATGAAACATCGAATCCACCTCCAAAGAAGAATTTAGATCTCACCGTTGTTCTAGATGACATTGATGAATCGAATGGGTGATTCCTATTACTTTTCCTTCCCCGCTTCCTCATTATCGGACCACTTCCTTTACCTTCGTCTTCCTTCAGCGACTTGCGCAATTTCCGATCATGCGGATCCGAAGCATTGGAATCGAACATCGATATGAACAACAATCAGTAGCAAACACCGATTAATGACTGAAATGAAGCTAATAGCAACCGGAGAACACCCCAGTCGCCGAAAAATTACTCCCAAAGTCACGTAAAACCAGAAAAACGAGAGTGAAAGAACTATCTTTTGAGTATATTTTGAGGTAGGTTGGGATTAGATTTAGCAATTTCAAGGTTTACGCTTTCAATTTGAAGAGGAAACGTAAATCAAATCAGTTTATGCATAATGATATTCCAGTTCTACCCCTGTCAGTTCATAATGGTATTCCAATTACAAGTTTTAATCATGGTCATTCATTGAACAATCCAATGGCTTAAAATGTGGTTCTATGGTTCTATGTGTAATTAGGGGTTTTATGTTGATCCTTTCCCTATATATATATATATATATATATATATATATATATATATATATATATATATATATATATATATATATATATATATATATATATATATATATATATATATATATATATATATATATATATATATATATATATATATATATATATATATATATATATAGGTAGGTTCAAACGATGACAATTAAAAGGTTGAGAACGCGAGGACAGATCTCAACCATCTAAATTTTCAGATTTGTGGCTATGATTGATGCGCCAATTATGTAAAATCCAAAACTAATGTGACGAATTTATAAATTTAAAATGTGTTTCAAGGGTATTATGGGAACTTCCATTTAATTAGGTTCCTAAAAAATAGCCTTTTAATATGGATCTCAATCACTCTTAAATTAGGTTTCCCTCTCTCTTTCTTCTTCCTACGTACAGGAACCAAATTTCTCCTTACCTTCTTGAAGTCAGGCTCCAATGCGGCTGCCTTCTCCGCCCAGACCATCGATTAAGCCATCTCCAGCCAATCCGATGTCGGCAACTCCCCCACCGACCATGCCGACGCCAGCGCTCCACGATGAGTGTGAGATTTCAGGTACTGTTTTTATCTCTCCCCGTCGTTATGTTTCTGCGATGCTCCCATGGAACAACCTAACACCAATCTCTCCCTGTTTTTTCTGGCCAAACTCCGTCAGTGTCCTTCCTGTCGGCGACCTCGCTACCACCGGCAACTCTCTTTTATTCTCCGTTTTTCTCTCGGTTTTGGGTGGAACATGAACCAACTTATGGGAGGGAGGGAATTGTGCGATTGCGGGAGAAGGTGTTGTTAGTGTATCCCATAATGGTGCGACACGGTCTTATAAGTTTGTATATATGTTGGAGTCTCCCCTCTCTCCACAAGGGCTCTTTTAGAGAGACACTCTTGGGCTCCACATATATTTACATGGTATCAGAGCCGGCGTCCCGCACCCTTAACCTCATCGAGCCTACGTCTCTGAGGAGGAGTGTTAGTGTATCCCACATTGGTGCGACACGGTCTTATAAGTTTGTATATATGTTGGAGTCTCCCCTCTCTCCACAAGGGCTCTTTTGGAGAGACACTCTTGGGCTCCACATATATTTACAAGAGCCCTTGTGGAGAGAGGGGATACTCCAACATATATACAAACTTATAAGATCGTGTCGCACCAATGTGGGATACACTAACAGGTGTGTGATCGAGAGATATGTCCAACAGATGTGTGTGAAAGCTGTGGGAAGATCAGGTCTCTAAATCCCCGATCATTCCCATCTGATAACATGTAGAAATTTAGTTAACACACATTTGGTCCATCATCTTACCCACAATGAGAAAACAGCCCTTGCATCATAAAGCTACAAATAATGTTTCAAACTTGCACTCCCGTAAAAAGTACTATTTCAAGTTTCAACAAGTTTGAATTTTTTAGATTACCGATAAAATGATCTGATTTTTCAAAGGGTGAACAAATAACAAGGTGTCTTATTATTTGACACATCACACATGTAACTTTATACATGTAAAAAAATTGAACGAGTTCACTCATTCGTCTAATTTGGTCCTTGTACTTAATTAAAACTTTTGCTTACTTATTATTGTTATTTATTTGTTTTTATTCTTGTTATTATTTTTTCTTATAATTTTTAAATGGATTTTAAATTGTATTCATTGATGCATAATCATGTTACTTGTCGATTTTACATTTATTAGTTGTTCGTTTCTGTTAAATTCGTTGATGAATAATCAGATTTCTTGTTGATTTTGAATCATTCATTGATGAATTTAGGGGTTTAGTTATATCAAATCATTGTATTCATTAATGTTGATTTTTTGTTAAATTCATTGATGAATTATTTGTTGATTTTCTGTTAAATTCAATGATGAATAATCAGGTTAGTTTTTTATTTGCATCATTCATTGATGAATTTAGGAGTTTAGTATAATCGATCATTGTATTCATTGAGGAATAATCAGATTACTTGTTTATTTTGCATTCATTACTTGTTGATTTCTATTAAATTCATTAATGTATCAGCTTGAGCCATATTAGGAGGTTGGTTCTCAAAAAAATTTCAAGATCGCACAACAATGGCAAACGTAGAAGAAGAATCAAACACAAGCATACCTAGAAGATGATCGGGGGCATTTTCTCTGTATTATATAGTATATCCAAACATTGTATTCATTGATGAATAATCAAATTACTTGTTGATTTTGCATTCATTAGTATAATAAATCATTGTATTCATTATTGAATACCAAAATTGAAAGCAAACTTGAAACCAATTTCATGTATATTCATGTATGAATTTCATCGAATTGTCATGTTACATATCCCTTGTACGAATGTTCATTGATGAACAGTGATTCCAATGTCAAATGCTTATTCACTAAATTCAGTGATGAATATAACCTAACAAAAAAAATTTCAAAAGCATTTTAAAAAAAGTATATCCAAATGCCCCTAAAACAACTAATTTTTTTTTCTATTTCAATGATGAAAAAAAATTAAAATATATTTCTTCCCTTCTAACTTGATATTTACGTTCTTTTTCATTATCCCCCTTCAATACCCCTTTCTTAATTTCTCACAATTTTAAAAATATGAGTAGAGATTGAAAACTATTTTGATGTAAAAATAAGGTTAATGATCCATAATGGTAACCAATAACACATAATTTACTCATTATGTAATTGAAGTTTTAGTTGCACCAGGTAAGTACCGCCGTTTTCCAGTTTCGGCGACACCTCTGTCTTCGCCGACCAGACTCAGACCCTCTGTCTTCGCCGACCAGACTCTGATGGTGATCCAATCATTCAAAGTTGTGATTCTAAAACAAAAGCACTAAATAAACACTTGAGACACACCTAACTTCTGATTCTGTGTGTACCTGTAATTGCGCTGTTTGTGATTATAAATAATAGTTTATATTTAATGATAATCCATGAACACTCGTTTTTGGGTGTTGGAAACTTGCATTGTGAACTGTGGTTTTTGAATGGTGGACCATGGTTTTGGTTGAAGTGATTTGTATTGGAATGGACTTCGTGTTTCTGATTTTCGATCAAGTTTAGAAACTTGACTGTGTTCAGATTTTATCCCATATTGGTGCGACACGGTCTTATAAGTTTGTATATATGTTGGAGTCTCCCCTCTCTCCACAAGGGCTCTTTTAGAGAGACACTCTTGGGCTCCACATATATTTACATGGTATCAGAGCCGGCGTCCCGCACCCTTAACCTCATCGAGCCTACGTCTCTGAGGAGGAGTGTTAGTGTATCCCACATTGGTGCGACACGGTCTTATAAGTTTGTATATATGTTGGAGTCTCCCCTCTCTCCACAAGGGCTCTTTTGGAGAGACACTCTTGGGCTCCACATATATTTACAAGAGCCCTTGTGGAGAGAGGGGATACTCCAACATATATACAAACTTATAAGATCGTGTCGCACCAATGTGGGATACACTAACAGGTGTGTGATCGAGAGATATGTCCAACAGATGTGTGTGAAAGCTGTGGGAAGATCAGGTCTCTAAATCCCCGATCATTCCCATCTGATAACATGTAGAAATTTAGTTAACACACATTTGGTCCATCATCTTACCCACAATGAGAAAACAGCCCTTGCATCATAAAGCTACAAATAATGTTTCAAACTTGCACTCCCGTAAAAAGTACTATTTCAAGTTTCAACAAGTTTGAATTTTTTAGATTACCGATAAAATGATCTGATTTTTCAAAGGGTGAACAAATAACAAGGTGTCTTATTATTTGACACATCACACATGTAACTTTATACATGTAAAAAAATTGAACGAGTTCACTCATTCGTCTAATTTGGTCCTTGTACTTAATTAAAACTTTTGCTTACTTATTATTGTTATTTATTTGTTTTTATTCTTGTTATTATTTTTTCTTATAATTTTTAAATGGATTTTAAATTGTATTCATTGATGCATAATCATGTTACTTGTCGATTTTACATTTATTAGTTGTTCGTTTCTGTTAAATTCGTTGATGAATAATCAGATTTCTTGTTGATTTTGAATCATTCATTGATGAATTTAGGGGTTTAGTTATATCAAATCATTGTATTCATTAATGTTGATTTTTTGTTAAATTCATTGATGAATTATTTGTTGATTTTCTGTTAAATTCAATGATGAATAATCAGGTTAGTTTTTTATTTGCATCATTCATTGATGAATTTAGGAGTTTAGTATAATCGATCATTGTATTCATTGAGGAATAATCAGATTACTTGTTTATTTTGCATTCATTACTTGTTGATTTCTATTAAATTCATTAATGTATCAGCTTGAGCCATATTAGGAGGTTGGTTCTCAAAAAAATTTCAAGATCGCACAACAATGGCAAACGTAGAAGAAGAATCAAACACAAGCATACCTAGAAGATGATCGGGGGCATTTTCTCTGTATTATATAGTATATCCAAACATTGTATTCATTGATGAATAATCAAATTACTTGTTGATTTTGCATTCATTAGTATAATAAATCATTGTATTCATTATTGAATACCAAAATTGAAAGCAAACTTGAAACCAATTTCATGTATATTCATGTATGAATTTCATCGAATTGTCATGTTACATATCCCTTGTACGAATGTTCATTGATGAACAGTGATTCCAATGTCAAATGCTTATTCACTAAATTCAGTGATGAATATTCACTGTAATACCAATTTTACAGTAATGTCAATGTTATTTACGTATATTCAATAATAAATTACATCGAATGTGCCATGTTACATATCACTGTACGAATATTCGTTGATGAATTTTTACTTCACTACCAATATCGACTAGTTATACACAAAATTCAGTGACGGAAATTAAAAAAAAAAACCCCAACAAAAATACAGAAAAGCTATATACAAGGCAATAAGTATAACCAATCCCATTATTTTAGGTAACTTGTAATTATTTTAATTTTATTCATTAATATAGATATACTAAGATTATTATTAAATGATTGGTCGAGAATTGTTATCGCATTCTCAACCTTTTAATTATCCTCATTTGAACATCTCCTTATATATATATATATATATATATATATATATATATATATATATATATATATATATATATATATATATATATATATCATTATTATATATAAATATCTTAATGCTTAGATTTTAAGCAAGTGGGACTCTAGAAATTAAGAAGTTATGTTCTTGCGTTTGACAAGTCAGCAATATATATAAGACCCTTATATTAGAAATGACAGGTGGCATGTGTATTTGAAGAGCAGGGAAATGGAATGCCACAAGCCATAAGAATTAAAGGCTTATTTTTAAGATTTAGTAAATATTTCTCTATTAATTAATTTCCGTAATTTTCGTCATATAGTGTACGTTTTTTTTGCGCTTTGTGACACGCAGGTATTTTGTTGGATTCGGGTTGTATGTTTCGGGTTTGGATTCGGGCTTTTTCCTCTTCAACGTTCTTCTTCTTTGTCACATGCGACCTTCTCGATGTCGTCTTCTCCACCGGCTCTCCACCGACTGTGTGTCTTTTCATTCATTTTTATTGCCCTACCCTCCCTCGCTTTTTTGTTAAGAGTTGTTGGTTCTGTTCTCCCCCAATTTTAGACGGACTGCGTGTGCTGTTCGTCGTCGCTGCTTTTCTCCCAAACCCGTCGATTGCCATTTTTTTCAGATTTTCATCGCTGCCACTCGTCGTTAGCCTCTTTGCCGCCGCACCAGTTCTTCGTCACCCCCTTCTTCTCCGTTCATCGCTGTCCAGGTAACTCTCTGGTATAAACCCTAGTGATTTTTGGTGGTTCCTGTTACATCGCATCTCAATCGTCGCCTTTCTCCTTTGTATCTGCGTCTCTTAAGCAATTGAGGTCGATCCGATTTTTGCATCTCTTAAGCAATTGAAGTCGACGATACCAAATCGAGGGTTTCGTTAATCAAATTGATTTCTTCATTTGATTTGCAGTGACATCAAATAAAAAAGGAAAGGAAAAAGAGTTGAGGATTGAGTCTTCACAGGAGAATCCAGGTATGTCACTTGCCTTAATATAACGTAAAACCCTTCGATTTTATTTTCTAAATTGGGATTTTTCAGGCAAAGGGTTTATTTTCTGTTTGTTTTCATCAAATATCTTAATCGATTCCAAAAATTCCGTGACACGAGATTCTTTTCTTTCTCAAAGCTTTCAGACACCAAATATGTCTCTACTGCCAACGATGCATACTTGGACCCTCATCACTCAGGAGATACGCACCAGAAGAGAACCCATACGAGTTACGGTCACCATCAATATGTAAGAAATTCTCTACCAGCAAAACCCTCCATGTATTGTGAAAAACTTTATGTAAATCTTAATTTCATGGCAGGACTTCTAGAGAACCTAATTCACCGGTGACGTCTCTCCTCCATCACCAACCCTGTCTACAACGTCGTTCCCTAGAGACCCGATTACAGGTTTGTTCTTGGTCGATTCTTTTATGTTCCAGTTTCAGATTTCAATTTTTAGGTTCCCGATTTGTTTTATGTGTTCATTTTAGGTTTGTTAATTATATATTTTTTATACAAAGTCAGAAATCACAATAATCTAATTGAATGTACAAACAAGTTTACTGCATATGCTTTATTCAGAAGAAAACAAATTTAAAATTTAGGATCTCTTTTCTCAGATCTTATTGCTGCAAAGTAGTTCCAGTTTCCTATATTCATAAACATAGAATACAATTTATAAATATGAAATAATAAAATCACAAAATTACTGCTTTTGAGAACATGTTTTTACTGGACAAAGAGTAGCATAAGAATTCTTTCCATTAGATGCATATTTTGCTGCACGAAAGGTATATATTGCTTTAACCAAATCATAATTTTTAAGTTTTACCTGACCTTGGGTACACAATACTTGATGCTGCTAAGATGTTTTAAGATTCCAAAGTTGGTTTAAAAACTAGAGTAGATGGGTATGAGATTTCAAATTTCACCCGGTAAGTAGATTAACTTGGTTGTTAATCTATATGTGAACCAAGTGAGTATATAAGGTCGCGTCAAGGTATAAACTTATTTTTAAGGACACGATGCTTCTTTTTTAACCCAAAGATATCAAGCAATCACCATCCTCATCCCTAGCATGTTCTTCTATGTTTCAAAAATTGAATGACCTCTCTCCTCTTTCTCATAATAAAACATCAGTCTTTGTAGTGTATTAGTGGAATCGATAATATGAACAAAATTGTAATGTTGTAAACCGATGCCACTTAAAACCCATTGATGGAACCTTTATTTTCATTTCGAAAGTGACACAATTTCAATTTAAATATCATTAATGCAAAAAATATAATAAATGAAAATATAAGTGCCATTTATAAATCATTAATAGCATTGGTTACAAATGCATTTGTATATGAAAGGGATATGACATTATTTATTGTTGTTCACTGTAACAAGGAAATCAACAGTGATGAAAAGGACACGCCATCCTCTTTTTGGTTATACACCAAAGGAAGCCAAGAAAGAAAATGATATCATATTTTTATACTGCATATCAAGAAATGTCAAAGTTATCCGCTAAAAAATAAGGTAAGCTTCTCATTCATCATTCACTATACTTCACATAAAATTATTTATTTTTTAAACATTGGTCTTTAAGAAATGATAGAAAATTACTTAATCAAATGGAAAATGGAAAACGAAAAATGATTTTGGATTGCAATTTGGTTAAAAAGAAGGATGTTACACCATTCAGGCTAATATAAAGTGAAATGAAACCATCTTTATTTGGTACAGGGAGAAGTGACTACACAGAATACAATATAAAGAGCTATGGAAAGACATGGGGTGGCAAGTAAATGTGCCTAAAAAGACGTTATGTCACCTTTAATGGTAGAATAGAGGTAACAATTGTACCCTGTTTAAGATTTCAGATAATAGCTTTAAGTATTGATGAAAAAATTCAAGCAAATTTCATTTTTTCACAATTATAACACATGTCTGATGTGTTGTGTATAGATTTTGTAAATGAAAAGGGTACCTTTGTTTGATTTTATCTAAGTACAATAAATGAAAAGGACGTATGAATGTTTGAATAATTTTATAAGATCTAGACATGTTTGCTATTATCTGAATGCTTATTGAGTTATTGAGAGGTTGGATAGCAAACTATTGTTGTGACTGGAGCAGAATACCACCGTCATGTGTAAAGAGGAAAATTGCTAGAAAAAGAAACATATTTACTCTTTTGACAAATACAGGCAATGCATTTTATAATTTACCCATAATATCAATTTACTTACATTTTTAACCAATAATGGCAACATAGTTACATATGTTTGCCTATAATAGCAATTTACTTACATTTTTAACCAATAATGACAACATAGTTACATATGTTTACCTATAATATCTTCATCTTGCATCAACGCCTGCTTACGACGAGGGAAAAAAAACTGTTCTCAAGAAGCCGTGCATAGCACGGCACCCCACTAGTTTTTATTAAAATGTCTACTTGAGGAGCACGTAATCAATTTCCTCCGGAAATCACTTCCACCACCGCTCCGATTCTTCCAAGGGACATCTGTACTCCACTTCCTCGATTTTCTCAATACATCACCCTCATACCACCGCTCCCCCTTTTCAACTTCCCCTTCAATCGGCTCTCCACGCTGGTTCTTCCTCCGATCAAGTCTTGCACTGCTCTATCTTTGAGGATTGGACCGTCGACTTCAACCGGTTAAAACCCTGCGCCGTCGAGTTCTAGAAAACGTCCTAAATAGATATGAATTTTCTTGATCATTTATTTCTTCACCGAGAAATCCCTCTAGCATTATCTCATAACTTTTGGTTTTCATCAGCTTGAATATACCATTGTTCACATTGTTCCCTCTTCTACTCGATTTCTCTTTGGGAATTCTCAACTCTAGGAAGATCAAGAAAAGACGCAAATCTTAAAACCTCAATTTTCATTAATTTGTTTTGAGATTTGGAAGATTACAACCCGATTTACTTTTGTATTTTTGTAGATTTACTGCTTTTTTCTGGTATTGAGCTTCCCGTCGAATAGGCTTATTCCACAACTTGATTTTACAATCTATGATTTTCATTCCTTTTATGAAAATAACCTCAAATGTATCAATCATGTATTTTGTGGTTCTTTATGAGGATGGGTTGGTAACTCTATGAAGAATCTTTGACTCCCTGAACCCTAATGCTTGCTATGACGTAGGGTTCTTGTTCTATGTGCAATTGAGTTTTATCTTCCCCCGTATAGTTTCTCCCTCTTTTGGTTGTTCTTATTATTATTTTTGCTATGAATTAATCCCATTGTTTGGTCTTCCACATAGGTTCAGGAGAAGACATGATATCCCCGTTTAAAACGAGGTATGTTGTAAAATCTCTTCCTTGTTTTTTCTTCGAGTTTCTTTGAAGCGTGATAAAATAAAACCATTTGGTTCAATTCATGAATTCTCCCACTTGGCCTTAATTTGTTTTCTATTTTCGATTTTGGAATAAATATGAGATCTTTTCAGATTTTCTTCTCAATGATGTTTGGGATTTTAATTTCTTAAACAAAAATTGGGTGATGTCCTTCTTGGATACGAGACTGTCAACCCTATGCTACTTCTTCTACGACCTCTTGATTTCGAAGTTTTTTAATTTAATTGATTGACACGCAATTGAGCTCAGGTTATGTGGGGTTAAAATTCAAAAAGAGACGGCTGCTTTAGTTAAGCTTTGTAATATCTTAATGGTTTTAATCTTTTTTGTTATGGTTTTATGTATATTTCCTCCAGACACAAAGACGAGTTGGGGTGGTCACATTTGGTCCATATTTCATTTCACAAATGCTTGTTTTTGATGATTAGCTTCATATATTGCTAGCATTTGTAGATCTGGTGGACATTATATGGTTATAATTTAATGATTGAAGGTTGATTTTGTTAATATTTTTGTTGATTCAGTTGTTGTAAGGGTTTTAAGAAATCGTTTCAATCAAAGGCTACCAGTAAATCTAAATTGGAGAAAACAAATACCGTTTAGAATCTGTGTTGGGTCTTGAACATCTTTTTGATTGTTTGGTGATTCCGACTTTCCAGATATAGAGATACAACACGAATTCCAAAGAGTCGGCTGTGTGATTTTACCAAGATTGGAAACGCCCTGAATCACCTGATCTCTATTTGGACAAAAACATACTTTAAATTGGCATCTAGGTAACCATTATTGATCTTTTTATATTATTATAAAGTTTGCATGTCATTCTTTGTTCTATAATTTTGTTTGATTTTATGTATTGAATGTAGGGTGTTGGTTATTTTCTTGTAAGCCATCAGATGATAACTCAGTTTATTAAAGAGTCTTTTTGTAGTTCTATTAGTTATTTTCCCTTCTAAGTCCAGGTTATTCATCAACAATACTTTTGCATTTGTTGATCATGAACATATGTTCTCTGTTATGGAGACACCAACAGATGCAATCCTTCCAGGGATATGTATCAATTATAAGCAATCTTTGTGCGAATAAACATATACCTATTTGCATTTTTCGTATTCCTTGCATTAAGCCATTAGCCCTGTTTCATTTACTACCTATTAAGGGGATGTTATGAATCAGATGCATATATAATTTGATGAAACTAAATGACCAATTTACATGTACATTCCAAAAAGTCACAAATTCATCAATTTAACGTGAGAAGAGTTGGGAGGAAAAAAAGAATGGAGCTAGGTGAAGTGATAATGTCTTAATATATACATTAAGCTAGGTTTTTTTGGCTTAACCCAGTAAGCTTTTTATAAGTCTTCCTTCAGCAAGAAAATTCAACCACCACCACGGCGAGGATCCTGACTCCATTTGTGGTGTTGAGGTAATTATAATTATATTTACAGTAAGTTACATAAATGGTGTGTATATTTTCTGATTTTAACCATCTTTAGTCTAAACATCTTATTTATTTTTCAGGGTTTTGTATGGATTATGGTTCCTCGAACTTCAAATACGGACCAAAGCTATATGGAATCCTGAAATAAGTACCAAAAACACAAAGTCCATGGAACAAAATCAACACACAAACTTGAAATAAGACCAAAAAAGAAAACTGATTCACTTTTGAAGTCATGGTAAAATCAAAAAGTGATAAGAACTATTTTTTGTAATTTACACTTATATTTCTTTAGGTTTTATTTTTCAACCGTACTCTTATATATCCTTTAAGTTTTCCGACTCTTATATATCCTTTAAGTTTTCCGAGTGAATCATGAACTCTAATTATGCTTTTTTCGTAGACAATTGACACCATTGCCATATTATTTGAAAATGGTATTGAAGAGATTTTGTGTTATATTATATCAGAAAAAGATCTCGCGACACTTGACACCACCGTTGAATAGCTTGATTAAATAAGATCTCTCAAGCTTGTTTAATACTTTTTGACATTTGTTTTTTAAAATTCCTTCTTGGTGGTTAATATTACAATCACCGATTAATACGTGTTCTATAATGAACTGCATAAGGGATGGTTGTGGGTTAAAGTTGTTATGATAGATTTGATATAATTTGTTAAAACTTTTGATAATGATCGCTTAGAAGGTTCTACCTGCTATATTTGATAGGGTTACGTGGGGTGGGGGTTTAGCTGAGGGAAGAAAAGGTGAGTTTATGTTTTTTTCTTTGCTATGTGTATGGTCTGGTTTCTTTGTTTACAGGCTTAACCCTTTTCGAAGTTTCTCTATGAAGCTTTCTGGATTCCTTGGAGCTGTGATGGCTTTTTTTGTTGAATGAAATTGGCTCAGTTAGCTTGCCCCTGAAGCTGGACCGGTGCAATATACACGTTAAATGGATTTGAGTTCCGGATTTTTTTTATTCGGATTAAAAGATTCTCAAATTGTGGGCATTTTCCCATGGTGGATTCTGGTTCAAGCTGCCCCCGGTAAATATTTATGTCAGTGCCTCCTTAGTGAGGTTGTCACAAGTCAGATGTGCTAGATTGTATTCCCGTTGTAAAGGCCTTTGATAGAGTTTTATATGGGTGATGGACGATTTTACCCCTGCTTTTGGACTTGAGGTTTAGGTGCAGGTTTCTCACTTTTAGGAGGAGTTGGAAGCAGTTTTTTTACTCCTGTTTGGACGTTTATACCCCTGGTGGAGGTGAAGGTTGCATTCCCCTAAAAAGTTCATTGATATCTCTATATCTTTTTTCCGGTATCAATCGAAACTACTTTGCCATTTAGTTTATTCTCATAGTTCATGTTTTGGTTGTTCGTTCTTTTAATAAAGCTTGCCGTTCAAAAAAAATGGTGTCTAAGCCAACTTAAATCCAACACTTATATTTTTTGACCATTTAAAAACAAACTATCATCGACGGGTCGTGCTTAGCACGGCCCTAAAGATATACCTAGTATATACCAGGAACTAAATCTATTGTAAACTAAATAATTTGTGTCAACGTGTGAACTAAATCTGACCATTGAAGCGATTACCAGGAACTCAATAAACGATCAAGAATTCAAGTCTAATTCTCCTCCTTTACTAATCAGCAGTCTCACGGACCACCATGGATCTCGGCAGTCAACGGGTCCAAGTCATACTCAACGATCGACGACCATGGAAGCGATTACCAGGTAAGTTTCTTTTTTTCATATTACTTCTCCACTTCTGATGTAAGCTTGAATCACGATAGATTTTTTTTTTCAATCTGAATCCCGTTTATTACAATCAATTTGGTGGTTTGATATTTCCAATACAATCGATTTGGTGAATCCCGTTTCTTAGTTTTCTGCTTGATTTTTCTCAGTCGATTGTTAGATGTTCGGATCTCTAGAAACCTTGAATACCACCAGACAACGGGTTTCGTCCTCTTCATTCTAATCGAACCGATGCCCTAAAGCTAAACCACGATAAACCGTAGGTAAATGCTTCAACTAATCAACCAATGACTAAATCAGGTAATTCTACTTCTGGAGAAGCCGAGTCGAATTCAACTAATCAAGGCAAAACCAGAAGTCTGGTTTCAGCCGATCTCCATTCAGGTTTATGTTCGATTTGAAATTGATACATCATAGGAACATAGATACACCTCTGAAAAACACTACTTCGATGATTAACATCTCCGATTTCTTCCAAAGTCGACATTTAAAACCGTCCTCTCAATTTTTCTCTGGTTTGAAATTGATGTTTCCTAATCCTATTGTCTCGAAACTCAACACACTACAAATTTTGATCAAAGGTTCATTATTTTTCTTCTTCCGTTTAACTTTGTGGGTTTCTCTATTTATTTTAAATAATTTAAAACCGATTTCACAAATAGTATTTTTTTATGCTAATTGTAAGGCATGATTGACTCATTCAGGCGTCAAATCAAATCAGCTGAATAGCCCTGCCTTTATCAAAAAAAGGCTCAACAATTAGAGTATGCTGGAGCTTTTTCTAGAGCTTTTTCAATTAAAAAAGCTTTAACAACTATAATGAAAGTTTTTTGTTAGCAAAGCTTTTTCATATAACTTTGTCATTAAAAAGTTCTACCATTCAAGCTTTTTAATATTTATTATTATTTTATTAATATTTGTATTTATACAAAATAATTAAATGTATCAAGATTTATGAAAAAACTTAATAAAAAAACTTTTATTATAGTGGAACATTTATAAACTTTTTAATATAATTATGTGACAATGACATGTCATAAAATTGTTTGAAAAAGCTCTTATAAAAAGAGCCACCATTGTGTTGCTCTTATTAACTCTTACAAGCAAACATCTCAAAAATATAAATAAAAGTACGACCATAAACGGTTATTGATACTAATTTAATTTATTGAAATTTTAAATACTTGATTTTAGTGTAAGAACGAGATGTAGCTCAGTGGAAGGAGAAGTCGTTAAATTGGGGATCACGGCAAGACGGAAGTTATCCAATCTTGTCCACTGCCCTAATAACATCCATTGATGATTATCCTCATCTTTGCAAATCTTCGTTCTAGACAAATTTCAAAAATAAAAAACTGAAACTTCAGTGTTTGCAACAAATCAGCATCAAAAACACTAGCCCACAAACAACTTCGACGAAACAAACTAAAACCCGAATTAATTGTCAAACAAATTACACAAACGTGCAACACCGCTACGGAGTGTAGAAAAAACCAGCATATAAATTGTATTGTTAAGTTGAATGAAGAGCGATATTGAATTTGTGAAAAAAAGCATTAGAGGAGTATAATGTATGAGGTGTTTCCAGGATGAAATGGCATTGAACAACCCATTTATCAGGATAGCCACAAATATCGATTTTGCATCCGAGCCATTACACCGAGAGGAACTGTTTTATCCCCCAGAATTGGTAAATGGATGCAAGTTCTCAATTAATATCTAACCAGTTTTTTGCTCATTCACGCATAAAGAGTTGCAATATGGAAGCAAACAAGAGACAAAGGATATCAACAGTAAGCCGTTCAATTTAGAGAGCATAAATTTCAAATTTTGAAAAGATAAATATACTAATGTAGAGGCTTCAGTGTGTGTAACAATCAGATCATTGATCAAAATAGATTTTAATCTCACGGAAATCCGCTAAGATATTTAAAGTTTATCATCATAAGCCTTAAATCAATCTCAAAAAATAATCGAGATCTATATAAAAAACAATTGTGCAAAACTGGATTTCTTTTGGGAAAAAAGATAAGAGATCGACGAAGACTTAAATAAAAATTGAATGATTTGTGCTCAGACAGCCAAGGGTTTGTCGTCAAACTTAATGGGAAGAAGAGCCCAAGATCAGAAACTCTAGTCCACAAATAGCTTCATCACCGCACAAGAAATCAGATAAATTCGGAAATTTACATAACTAATAGAAAACCTAATAAATACCTGCTGCCATAGACAAACACCACAAACTCAGAGGAGATGAAGTGGACAACCGTAGAGATGGTGGAAATATATGAGATCTGAAGGCTTGTAATATATAGAGTTGAACGACGGTGATAAGCCTCGTAGGGTTTCGATGGGCTTTTATATAAAAAAACCAATATGGGCCATTTTTCCATTCGCTACTACTAGAGTGATTAGGTTGTTCGTTGTTGTACTAGACTACGAGGCAGCGCCATACAGCATTAGGCGTGGCAAAAGACAACACCAGACGATAAAAATACAAGATACGAAACGAAATTGGGACAAAATCGAAATTGGAATTCGTGTTCGTGTCATGGAAAAAAATCCGACTTCGTGTCGTGTCGTTTTTGTGTTCAAAATCACACACGATAATAACATGAATGTAAACCATTTTATGTCATGCTTATCGTGTTGTCGTGTTTTTCATCGTGTTTTCGTGTATTAATTTATAGATGACATAATGCAAATGGCTATTTTATGTTTCTTGTCGTGTTTTCGGGTTTTTCGTGTTTTAATTTAGTCGTGTTCGTGTTAGCAAAAAAAACACGACATCGTGTCGTGTTAGGGTTAAGAAAAACAAATTTGTGTCGTGTCGTGTTATACGAATACACGAAACGACTGCCCGATTTGCCACCCCTATACAGCATATGGCTCGAGAGATATTCTAATATTTTATTAGGCTGTCGGGTATGGTATCAACGTCCCAGACATAGCAATGATGTCGCGGAAGGTCATAGCATAGAACACTGTCTTCTTATTGTTAGCGTTTGATATATAAACAAGACTGGACTTAACAGGATGGGATTTGATTGGACTGGATTAGACGAGACTAAATTAGTTCTTATCTGTAACGTTTGGTCACACACTCACACTAGGACAAAACATAAAAATACGTTAAAATTATTAGGTTGTCTTCCGTTTGTAAATGTTTCTAAAATATTTTTATCATACTATAATTATAAATAAACAACTCCATGTGTTTCTAATAGCAATATTGATCACTCTCACTTCTTGTGTACCCATTCCCCTTAATGAAGTCATCAAACTTCAAGTATTACTACCTTGGAGCTTGTTTCAATCCATACAAGCTTTTATCTAGCTTGCACACCAGGTTTTCCTTTGCAGCAACTTGAAAACCTTCTAGTTATGTCATGTATATATCTTGATCAATATCATCATGCAGTAACGCAATCTTCACATCTAGCTACTCAATATATAAATCTTCATAACCTATAATACCAATTATCGTTATGATTGTGGTCATCTTCACGATCGGAGAAAATATTTCATTGACCCCCTCCTTCTGTTGGAACTGACAACACCTAGTAATATTAAGTATTTTAGTCATTGTTGAGCCCTATTCTTGGTGAAAATATATCATATATGCATTGGTATTCTCACTTTTGTGGTAGTGCTTGTTTACAAAGAAAAGTTATAAACATGGGCTACACGCGGACAAAAATGAAGAAGTTTGAAGATAAAGTAAAAAAGAGTCGACTGAACATGCGCGCCGAAGGAATGCATACGTGCGCGATGCACCACGTCAAAGAGATGAGGCAGTGGAAGAAATTCAAACTGCGAGAAAATGGGGATAAGGCTCTACGCGCGCCGCGGTTATGAGCTATGTGCGGCGCGGGTTCTAATTTTCCACAACTATAAATAGAGGCCATTAGGTCAAATTCCGGAGGCGAAGATCAGACCCTAAGGTGGACTTACGGCGACTTTGACTCAAGTTTCGAGATTTCGGCTATTTTTCATGTTTTTACCTTGCTTTCAATATTAGTTTAGTTGTTTTAAGCTTGTAGCTTGGTGTTTCTGGATAGTGACACCCAGTAGCAGTAGGTTATAGCTTCTTATTTTCATTTGTTAATGTTTTGAATCTTATGGATTGGAGTTTAATCAAGTTAATCATTCGGTTAATGTTGGTTTGCATTATTTACCTTTATTTATGCTTTATTGCTTTGGATGCTTTTTGGATTGTTCTTGTTTGTTTCTAATTCCAGTAAGCAAACTTAGTTTAGAAATTGATTTGATTTAGTTTAGTTTATGTTAGATTTGGTTTTTAGCAACTGTTTGGATATTGTGTTTTTGGATTGTTTTGGGAAAGTAGAAGTTAGTCCCTCTCACTGTAGAGTGACACTACAGTTGATAAGCTATCGTCTTATCTTGACCACGAAACTCCTGTGGATCGACCCTGACTACCACTATACTAGTGTGAGTGAGGTATTTTACTATTCTTGACCGCACGACGACCTAGGCGTGTCAAATTTTGGCGCCGTTGCCGGGGAGTTGTGAGCTTAAGATAGGACGATCTATAGGGAAGTGTTTTCTGATTTTTAGTTTTAGTTTTGAGATTTGAGTTTGGTTAGTATTTTTTTTCTTTGGTTTTGGCGGGCGTTTTGCACTAGTGCATGCGACCCGTCGGGGTGGGCAAACATCACCCTTGCTTTTTGACTCTGAAATCGAACGAACTACGCACAAGAATCGTGTACATAGGCGCTTTGATTGAATTGTAAGGTTTTGCACAAACAATGAACTAGAAACCCTAAGTTCACATGCAACCTAATGAAGGATGTAAGTTCTTCTATCTTATGAACATATAACAAAAACCTAAGGCCAACAATAATTTCTAAAGATTAAATCAAGAAAAACCAACCTTTGATTCGTGATCCAGAAGCTAGCAGCAAAAGTTTTCTGCCTCAAATGGAATCACACCCAAAGCAATGCAGGAGAGAAGACAGCAGAGTTCCAGAGAGACAGCAGAGATGGCGCAGGTTTTAGGGTTCCAAGAGGCTCCTTTTATAGCCTCCAAGGGTTACAGTCAAAACCCTAGAGGAGCCTCCTTAGTGGGAAAGCATGTTGACCACTTGAACCAAGGCCTTTAAACCCTAATCAGGGTTTCGCCACTTATAGAGGTTCCCTCCATGTTGGCGCCAACTTTGGCCCCTGTCCACTGGCCAGTCAGTTATTCAACTATTGAATAAATACAAACCAGTCCCTGCGCTTTTAATTAATTAAATTAATCACTAAATTAAATCCAATTAATTCCATATTAATTTCTAATTAATTATTATAGTTTCTTATTAATATATTAACACTTAAATATATTAATAAACTATTTATTTTATTTCTATTGATTTATTAAACAATTAATAAATCAACCTTTCTCTCTACTGAACTCTACATAAATCCTCCAGCTATGAGGGCAACCCAAATGGACTTTGCTTCAATTAATAAGATAAATACAATTTATAGTCATGGCTTAGACAAACTAATCCAACAATAGAAAAACAAAATAAAACAAGGAACCAATCGTGAGCGTCGGAATTCAAATGATCGATGGCCGGAGATAAGGTTGTAAAGTTCTTAATTGAATGCGCATGTAGCGAATAATTCCAAAAAACCCACTTCGTTACTTATTTATTTTTTATTTTTAGAGCTTATTTTTTATCGAAATAAAAAATCGAATATATCAAAATTCATAATTTTTTATTCTCTTTCAATAGACAACAATATCAATATAGTAAAAAAGAAAAAAGAAATTCAAAAATCTTGTTCAGATTCACAACACTTAATCAATGTGAATCTGAATTATAACATGTTTTATAGAAGATTATTCACATGTGAATGATCATTGAAATTATTTTTTTCAACAATCATTGATCATTCAATAACAAATTATGTGAATTTAAATAAACTTTTTAGATTCAGACTTGAATCTCACTAAATTTTCATATGGAATTTAAGTAAATTTGTTTATATTCTTTACAATTTCAACATTTTGTAATATACAACTGAATTAACTAAGATTCACAAATTAATTTAGTTAAACTTATACATGAATGAACACAAAACTGGTGAAAAAATGGGGTATAATTATCATTTATATGTGAATTAATATATTTAAAACTAAATGCATACTATTTTTAACCTTTTGATCATACACAAATAAATTAATTTAGATTCACAAATTAATTTGCTTAAAATTCACATGTGGAAGATAAAAAAAATGTTGAAAAAGTTATGTACAATTACCATTTATATGTGAATTAACATGTATAAAACAATATACAGTTAAAATTCGTAATGTGAATATAAACTGTATTAAATTTGTATGCAAGATATTTCATATGTAAATGATCAATAAATTTATTTTTTCAATAATTGTTAATCATTTAATAACAACTTATGTAAATTTAAAAATATTTTAAAATTCAGATGTGATTTCAAGAAAAAATCACTTATGTTTTTACTATTTCAATATTTTAATATCATATATAATTGAATTAACTAAGATTCATAAATGATTTACTTAAAATTCACATGTGATTGATAAAGAATTATTGAAAAAATTGGATAGATTTGACATTTAGATGTGAATAAATATATTTAAAACAATGCAGTTCAGTTCAAGTTAACAAGGTGAATCTGGACGAACTTGAATTAAAAAAACATTTGTATATATATATATATATATATATATATATATATATATATATATATATATATATATATATATATATATATATATATATATGGATCTCTATTTATAGATGATGAAAAATTATGAATTTTGGTATAATTAGTTTTTTTTTTTCGGAAAAAAAATAAGCTTAAAAATTACAAAAAAAAACATAAGAAACGAAGTGGGTTTTTTGCTATGATCTGCTACATGCGCGTCCAATTTAGAATTTTACATCCTTGTCGCTAGCCGTCAATCTTTTGGATTCTGGCCGTAGGATTGGTTCCTTGTTTAATTTTGGTTCTCCATTGAACCTAACCCTATATATATATATATATATATATATATATATATATATATATATATATATATATATATATATATATATATATATATATATATATATATATACATATATATATATATATATATATATATATATATATATATATACATATATATATATATATATATATATAAAACCTTTTGACTGAATTTTTTTTTCCAAAAAAATAACATAATACACCTAATCGCTTATATTTAAGACCTTTTGTAAAAAAAATTTGAAATATATATATATATATATATATATATATATATATATATATATATATATATATATATATATATATATATATATATATATATATATATATATATATACACACACACACACACACACGAAATGTGCACATATGCACAAAACGTGATCATATACACATTTGCGAAAAAAGTGCATATGTTCACATTTCGTGTATACATATTATTTTTTAATGTTTTTTAACAAAAAGTCTAAAATATAAGCGACTAGGTGTATTATGTCATTTTTTTTGAAAAAAAAATTTCAGTCAAAATGTTCCTAGGTTCTTAGGAAAATAATGGTTCTTCGGAAAATAATGGTTCTCATTTGATCCGGACTAGAAGACAAACAAGACGCAACGGTGGAAGAGAGACTGAGGAATACAGAAGGTTCGTGGAGTTGGAGAGGTGTCATTAGAGAGGGGAGAACTAATAATGAACTGCGGGTGCTACAAGAAATAATCAAAGAGGTCAAAATTAATAATACTGATGATAAATGGGAATGTAGGGGGGGTCCGAAATCTTGCTTCACAGTGGCGTGGTTACGTAAACAAGTGGCAGCAAAAACACAGGAATCTTCAGGGAATACCAGATGGAGTAAATGGGTTCCTAAAAAGAACCTAATTTTCTTATGGCGTCTTTTTAAAAATAGAATTCCTGTGAAGGAAAATATTACCAAGAAAGGAGTTCTTAATATTCCTATCACTTGCGATATGTGTAACGAGAATGATGAATCCATCATGCATTTGTTCAACGAATGTAGGATTGCTAAAGAAGTTTGGGCAAAAATTCTTAGATGGTGGGGTTGTACCATGGGACAATTCAACTCTATGCTCGACATTTTTGATGGGTTACTTGGTCAGGCACAAAATAAGACAGAAGAAAAAGTGCTGTTTACTGTGGGTGCGGCGACTCTTAATTTTATCTGGTGGACGAGAAACGAGGCTACCTTTCATAACCGGACTCTTCAAGTGGAGGAGTTAGTGCGGAAAATAAAACTGGAAGCGTTCGTTTGGATTGATAGTAGGGCTAGAAAACTGGAGCTAGATAGGTTTAGGTGGTTAGATGCACCTAGAACTTCCTTAATTGTGATGTAATTCGTTTTTTGTGGCGCTCCAGCTACTGGCGGGGGTTTTGCCCTGTTTAATATAAGTTGCCTTTCAAAAAAAAAAAAAAATATATATATATATATATATATATATATATATATATATATATATATATATATAAGGGGTGAGCAAAAACCGAACCGCAACAAAAAATAACCGCAAAAACCGAAACCGAAGTGAAAACCAATGGTGTGTTTTATACTTTTACAAAAACCGCAAAATTGTGGTGCGGTGCAGTTTTTACTTTTGGAAAAACCGAAAATAACCGAATCGCACTTATTACCATGTATTAAATAATTATATAGTAAATTACAATTTTGGTCCCTGTTGTTTGCATGAAATTTCACTTTTGGCCATCGTTTCATTTTTCCACGCTTATGGTCTCTTAACTACACTTTTGCTTACACTATTAGTCCCTTGGCCAGGTAAAATGACCAATATACCCTTTTTAATTTATTTTTCTTTTTTCTTTTGAAATATTATTATTTTGATTATTAAAAAAAAAGAAAAATTCAAGTTTGCAGAAGTTGGGTTCACCGGAGCTCAATCAGCCATATGAACTGGCAGAAGAATACGTCGGCAAAGCTTTGTGTTACAAGCTAAATTGTAATTTCATGCAAACCACACCATAATTATATTATATATATTATTTACTTATAAGTTATAAACTTTAGTTATTTCATGATTTACTATATTAAGTACAAAGAAACAAATGAGTTCTATTTTGTATTTTGATAGCGGCAATATACTAAATATATAGTCAAAATACTAAAAATTTTATAAAAAATGTGTCGATTTTAAACTTCTGCGGTTTTACAACCACACCATAGGAAAAAACGCACACCACTATATTATGCGGTTAATAATCGAAACCGCACCAAATAAAACCGCACCGCATGGAAAAACCGCAAAACCGCACCACATTAGAAACCGCAAATTGCGGTTTTAGGTTTTCAAAAACCGCACCAAACCGCACCATGCTCACCCCTTATATATATATATATATATATATATATATATATATATATATATATATATATATATATATATATATATATGTATATATATATATATATATATATATATATATATATATATATATATATATGTATATATATATATGTGTATATATATATATATATATATATATATATATATATATATATATATATATATATATATGTATATATATATATATGTATATATATATATATATATATATATATATATATATATATATATATATATATATATATATATATATATATATATATATATATATATATATAGGGTTCAAATGAGAACCACTAAAAGGTTGAGAACCGTGAGAACCACTAATTCACAATTTAATAAAAAATTTACGTTAAAGTATTCACAGTTTAATAACTAGAAATTTTATTATATTGTGAATATTGTAAAACGTTTTAAAAAATAAGGAAATTTATTAAGTTTGATGTATTTTCACATAATAAACAAGTGTGAAAAAACAAAAAAACAAAAAAAAACATAATTCTTAATGTGTGAATATCGGTTCTCACGGTTCTTAATATTTTAGTGGTTCTCATTTGAACCTATTCTTATATATATATATATATATATATATATATATATATATATATATATATACATATATATATATATATATATATATATATATATATATATATATATATATATATATATATATATATATATATATATATATATATATATATATATATATATATATATATAGGGCTAGGTTATAATAAGAATGATAATTATTGTGTTACCTTGTAGCCAAATCCTGGCCATTAGATTTCATCTCATAACAATGAAAAAAACACATTATTAACAGAATAAGTTTTTGACATAATGAGTTCTAACCATTCTTAAAATAATGAACTAAATTTTATACATTCTTAAAAGAATGTGTTTTAAATTAGTGGTCCAGATTGAGTTTCAAAGTTACACAATACTTGTATGGATATATTTGATCCTATATATATATATATATATATATATATATATATATATATATATATATATATATATATATATATATATATATATATATATATATATATATATATATATATATATATATCCTATCCTAATAAATAAGTAACTCAAATGCCACTTGTCATCTTCTCATGCATTTTGCCACATGGCATTTTCTCATAATTTTGAATTTTTAAAAAAATTTATTGATTGACAGTTTCGTTAACTCAATTGATCGGTTTCAGATTTTGAATTCTCAATTATGTTTTCGATTTTGAAAGTTCGTAACCGATGTTGCTTCTATTTCCGTTTCCAATGAACCAGTCTTTCATTCTCCAACTACACAGCTAAAATTCAGGAAATTTTTGGAACAAAATTCAATCCTCAATTTCATTATTTATAGGTTACGATTCCGATTCATTTATACTCATCTTCTTCGTCTCCATCGTTCAGTGTCCCTCCATTGTCCGCGAAACCTAATTTTAAACTACAATAGGTTTGTACAATTCTTGATTTTTGATTTAATCTAATCAACTGGCGATTTAGGGTTTTTTGGCCGTCGCCACTGACGATTATACTCAGAAAGCACATTCCTCTCCCTGTCAACAAACCCTATGCAAGTCACCTTCATCACCCTCTCCTTGAACCTCCCCCGTGCTCGATATACCCCAAACCCCCATATGCTCGACAAGAAGAAAGTTTTGATTGTTAACACAAACAGTGGTGGCCTTGGTGTCATAGCATTCTAATTTGCTGAGCGACTTTTTAGTTTTGACATGATGTTACCATTCACTAGATTCTCTGTTAATTCTTTCTCTTTTTGTTTTGTTATATTAAATTTCAACATTGTAGAACAAAATTTGATTTTTTTCTCATAATAATTTGTGAGTATTTTTACAGGAAATCGTGGATGATGAAGGTGCTATTGAGACAGTTTTGGAGGGATGGACATCTGATGTTGTTTTGATAACAGTGGCAAAGATTTGGGTTCCGTGAGGTTTGTTTTCAGTATTACACAATAACACATTTTTCCAATTGTTTCATTCTTTTCATATATAAATTGAAAATCGGAGGTTCTTAAAATTGGAGGTTTAAGGGCACCGGTTCAGGTATCTCTCGATTTGTTCTAGCATTTGATTTCTCCATGGTCTTTTGCTACCGAGGTTCGTTTTCTCATAAAATTGATTTCAATTTTGGCGATTTTTTCTAACCTAGGTTGAACAAAACCCCGATCGAAAGCCAAGCAGTTACCATCGCATTCACAACCATCAACAACCATATCATTCTCCCGTTTTCTATGTCTACCGTTATTTTATTTTATTTATCGCATCTGACTGGTCTTGGATTTTTATTACTACATATTAATTTGTTTATCTTCCCATCTTTTTTGTTTTTGATCCATTCAGAAACCCTAGATTTAGACATCATATTTGTTAAATATTTTCCAAATTTGTCATTTTTGTTAAAAAATTTCTTTTGCAGATCCTTTTGTTGAAGATATGTGGTAAGCTATGTGAAATTTTGATACATCAGATCTGGTTGAAAACAAAAGTTTGTCGCTATTGCTCTTCAGGTTTCATGATGTTTAACAGATTGAAATATAAAATAAACCATCTTCACGTCTAAAAGACTTGGGTAACGAAACGTTGTTGATAGAAGTTTCTCATACATCATATCTGATTAGTACTAATACTATGTGTTCTTTATTAGATCTTACTTTTATTTTCAAATTTGGTTGGTTTTAAAGTCTTTTAAATGCAAGAAGTAGTGACAGACTTCCATTTTTTGTAGCATCTGACTTTGATTTATTCTTATTTACAACCTTTTAAGTGAAACTCTTTGAGTCGTCCATTGTCCAACTGACCCCAACTGTTGATTCTGTTTTGATTCAAAGAAATGCAAGTAAATCTTCTGGCGAAATGGTTCGTGCATGAAAAAGTCTAAAATTTTATTTTTAATGGCTTGTGACTGCTGCTCTACGTATAATGTTGTTCATCATCATTGAGTATCTCATTATATTAAGGGCACCAAGTAAGCCCCAGCTATATCAAACTGCTGCTAGCGAGAGAGTTATTTTTAGTTTTCATTCTTTTATGTTTTTTGGTGTAAAATCTAGATTACCAGTATACTTCTATTTGCTTCTTTTTAGGGCATCCTAATTTAAAGTTTTCTTATTAGCAATAGGGGTATCAATCTTCACAATGTAGCCCATAGCCTAAGGAGTAATATCTAAGTTTTTTAGATGATTTTTTTTTCTTTGTTATCATCAACACCTTAACTGTACTTAATGATGTTGGATTTTGACCCAAATGTCTGCCATTTAATGTTGTCGATTTTGGAGTTCCGTGTCCAACATGGCATACATCTCTACCCACTCGTGTACTTAATACCTAACCTTATGATCATTTGATGTAGTCTCTTGGAAGATGACTTTCTGTTTATCAGAATCACATCATCCAGTTTAAAAACCTGACACCATTGGGTAGTCTGATTACTTTAGTTGCCCCATTCATTTAACATTTTTGGTATATGATTTCTCTTAGACAGGCATAAATGGTTTCCGGCTCATGTATCTTTTCCAATAATGATGCTACAACATTCAAACACTCACATTGACTGGTAATGTAGGTGGTTCGAGGTCTAAAGGAGCTAATACCATCTCTTACATGTGCATACCGGGTTAAGTTTTGTTTCCATATACCCAGTTTTTTATTTCTCCTGCTCTAATTGATTGTGTGATTTGATATCTAATTTTTGGTTTTCTTGAAAGCTTTCTTAACTGATAAATTAGCACCTGCCATATGTATTGCTAAAAATATGCAATTTTGTGTATTACTGTCAAAGTAGGTCAGAGTACACGTGCTACGAGACGAAGCCTCTTGAGACTAACGTTCGAAATTGAGTTTATGCCAACGTCTTTGTGAAGCTTTTGATTTTGATTATTTTTAGTGGTGAATTTTTTTTGAAGTTATTGAGATCGATAATTTGCGTAATGGAAATGGTAAAAATAATTAATCATACTTTGATAATTTTTTTGTGGTGAAATTTGTTAAAAAATAGTTGATACTATTAGTTTTTGTTGTAAAATTTGCTAAAACTCAAATTTACTATGTTTCAGACGATAGTGTCTATTAAGAAACATTTTAACAGGATAAGGGATCCAAGAATTAGAAAAGGACTATTCAATTTTGGAGTACTAAAATTGCCTCTAATTTGTGACTAAACTATTTTAATTTTGCATTTCTACAGTTGCCGATAATATTTTAACAGTTCCATATGGCTTTTATCTGATATGTTAAATTTGCCTCTAATTTATGACTATACACTTTTGTAATTTTTACCGTTCCATTTTTTTTATAGATCCATAGCTTTGATTTGCATCTCTAAAACAACATTTAAAAAATCAGTATAATTTTGTTATACTTTTATATATTAACAAACACTATTGACTTCATGATTATGAAATTAATTCATTTTGAAAATATGGGATTTTCAGTGTATAAAAATAATAAAATAGAGCAGGAAAACATTACCCTACAAAATAACTAAACCCTAAGGGCAGGCGAAATCGCCCTTGCCCAAGCCACCAACCCGCCGAACCCAGGGAGGATGAGTGGTTTCCAAGGATCCCAAACGCCGCCCGTCCAGCTGCCTCCCTTATCTTTTTCTTGAACCCAAATAGGGTTCATGAACCCACATTCTTAGCCCCTCAACTTACCACCACCGTGAAACCCCTCGAACCCGGTGGTAACTCCGTCCGACGTAAACCCTAAAGCAAACTATTATTCGAAAAGGTACCTTAATAATCGTCAAAATGAAATCATTTGCAACAAAAAAAACAACTATTCACCGCCCAGACAGTTATTAACGCAAATATTAATATATTTCTCTTTTTAAATCTCAAGAGTAACATATTCCAATTATTAACTTCAAAGAATAACATACTTTTATTCTAAATAATAATGTATGTTTTATTTTTAACGAAAAAGTACATACTTTTTTACCTTTAACAAAAAATCGGTCATAAAAAACTAACTCTTGCTCGAAAACTATTTTCCAAAAGAAACTATTCGTCACCGCGGCATCGCGCGGGTGTGTAACTATTATGTGTATACAAAATGTAAGTACATTGCTATTATAAGTTTAAAAATAAGAACATTATATATATTCAAGAATTTGTCCATATTTAACAATTTCTTTATATCATCCCGTGTAAAACACGGGTCTTACAACTAGTATATATATATATATATATATATATATATATATATATATATATATATATATATATATATATATATATATATATATATATATATATATATATATATATATATATATATATATATATATATATATATAAGACAAATCAATGGCGTCGATTATTTTAAAGATGACTTGCTACCCTTCTTTGACTCTTTATGATTTATTCTTTACCCAATGATTCAGTCTATTGACTACAAATTGAAAATAGTCCAAGTAGACGTATTCAATATATATGATTTATTATTGAATCAAATAATAACGTCTAACTAGAAAACTACAATATTAACTCTTAGATAAAGAAATCAATAGCTACAAATTGAATAGTAATATGTTATAATTAGTAACAAATTTAAATCAAAATGCACATGTTTCAAGGTATATTGGGTCTTTTTGCTCATCTTCAACATGCATACTATATTCATCCCACTATCATATTGAAAAATCTTTCATCTTTTCCAAAATCAAGGAATTCAAATGGGTTTGTGAGAATCATATATAAGAGGAAAACAAGAATATTGATTAGGCGGTTTTGAAGAGCTCTTCGATTATCGGTTACAATTATGTTTTATCGGACATAAAGTTCTACAAATGTTACAATAATTTCTCTAATCTAGGGTTACGAGTTGTTTGTGTTTACAATATTGATCGATTTTCCCAAATCATTTCTAAAATGCATTTCCAACAATGTTTATTTCTGGATATTAAGAATAAGTTATCCAAAAGATACGATGAATTTGAGGGTTACGAGTTGTTTACATATTTAATATTGTTCACAATTTTCCCAAATTGCTTGAGATTTGCATTTTGAATAATTTTCATTTATCAACATTGGTCATATTTGAATATTTGACATCATACATTAGCCACCAACTTGAAACAACACCACCATACATCTCATTGTTTATTCTTTTCACAAATTTAAACTTCGAGTCAAAAAAACCACCTTTTGTGTTTTCAATAGGTTCAAGTATTCATGCACTTTACATCATAGGGGAAAACGATAAGCAACAAAATCTATTCTTTTAACCAAATAGTTTTTTCAAGTATTCATCGACTATGGGGACAAACAACATCAACCATATGTTTATAGGTGAATTTGGTCCCTCATTAACCATTATGGTATATGAATTTGTAAACAATGTTCATAGATGAACATATATTAATGAGTGAACATTATAAAAGTAGGCCATTGATCTTACATATCTATTTATTGTGCTTTACAGGTGTAGACTTGAGGTATCTCAAAATATTCATGGTCGGGACTACGAGGTGCATGAGGATGGTAAAAAAAATTCCTTCAAATTGGAACAATTCTAAAATCATGGAGTTTCATCAGGTGGTTAGAAACAAGGCATACAAACTTTTCACAATGAATGAAAAAGTCCTAAAACTAATTTTATTTACAGAAAAGGACAACATACCGGCTAACGCATTCAGTTTAGCCCTTTCTTCATGTTTACCAGGTTTCCTAAATTGGAAATTTTAATGTCCCGCTATTTTTTGTCAATTTATGAAAAAGTCCCAATGTTGAATTTTTTTATACAAAATAATATGACTTTTTCATAAACAGACCCAAAATAATTGGACTTTATCAAAGATTCTCAATTTAATAAAACTGGTAAACCGGAATAAAGGGCTAAACTTAATACGTTAGCCGATATGTTGTCCTTTTCTGTAAATAAAATTAATTTTGTGACTATTTCATAAATTGGCTCAAAATAATAGGTCTTTATTGGAGATTTCCCTAGTTTGTTTGAACAAATAGATGAAAGTATGATGATATCATTGTAATATACCGGTTTTTTTTAACAAATTAGCAAAATAAGGTTTATATCTTAGCATATGGACACGTAAAGACTTTAGCACATGTAGGCGTAATATCATTTCTTTGGTTGTTATCTTTGTACCTTGAGTAATACAAATTTTAAAACATGGACGTTATATTTATAATAGCAATGTATGTTCATTTCATTTTTGTTCTTTGTAATTTATCTTTGTAATAGCGAGGCATTTTTGTTTTTTTTTTTTTGTAATTTTCTGTCTTTTAGTCTGTTGTGGTTAAATTTTGTTGTCTCTCCTAATAATGTTCTTTTTATAATCTACATGTGTTAGACAAATCAACCCATTTCTTATTTTTAAAATTGACTCAATCAATCCAAAGAAACTCTTAGACAAAAGGTAGCTATATTTCTATTAATATATTAGTATGTTGTAATATAAGATTTTCAAAAGCCACAATGCCCAATCTAATCACTATTATAAAAAATTACAATGATAAATGCAATCAAATCAATATAAGTACAATGCTATTTTTGTAACCAAACATATACAAACACAATGTTGTTATCTAATTAAATCAATATAAGTACAACGCTATTTTTGTAACAAAAATATACAAAAACAACACTACTTTTGATTGAAGTTTAGTTGTTCCTTCACAATCAATTCGCTGAGGCATTGTGTTAGAAGCCTAGCATGCGCTACCATAACACACAGTCAACACCATCACTGTATGTTTCTCCATGAACATATATTCATCAACGAGCCTTAATGTATTTCTAAAACAATGTTCAATCACAATTTTCATTCATAAACATATGTTTATCCATATGTTCATCTTTGAACTTTAATGTATTTCAAAAACAATTACCCATCAAAATTTTCATCCAATAACATATGTTCATCAATAAATATTGATATATTTCAACAATAATGATCCATTACCATGTTTATCCATGAAGATATGTTCATTAATGACATATGTCATCAATGAATATTGTTGTATTTAACAAAAACGATCTGTTATAATGTTCATCCATGCATACACGTTCATCAATGAACACTGATCGCTCACAAGTTAAGTTGTACGATAATTAACCTGGAATTTTGAACGATAATTACCAATGAAAAATTTTATTGGCCACAAACCAATTCACGAACACTGATGAAAACATGATAAGTTAGATGACCGTAACTTAGAATCCACAACTTCATACTCGATTTGTTCAATTTCATATAAAATCATGTCCAATTGATTCGTTCATCAAACCAGTGTGTTTGGTAGGGAGGCCGTGATTTTTATAAATGTCTCTAAGTGTTTAGTATTTGCCTTTAATTTTAGTTATTGACGTCTTGATCCAGCAATGATCTTCAATCCGTAGTTAACTTATATAACATGGTTCGATGTTAGTAGTGTGTGTGTGTGTGTATATATATATATATATATATATATATATATATATATATATATATATATACACACACACACATGTATATGTATATGTATATGTATATGTATATGTATATGTATATGTATATGTATATGTATATGTATATGTATATATATATATATATATATATATATATATATATATATATATATATATATATATATATATATATATTACTATGATCAAATGTAACTTGATAAATATTGTGTAACATTGTAACTAAATATTGACCAATCATTTTAAATCCGGACAGAAATATAATAGTAAATTAACATATAAATCAATTAATTTTAAATAAATAAATTCCTATAAATCCGGTAACCGACTCCTATAATTACGGAAACTGAATTTTCCTGAATTCTGATTGGTTCACACAGTCACACGATAATTATCAGTTTTACAATAACCTAAATTAGAAAATATAGTGGGGGTAGGGGTGGGGTGTATTTTTCGTTTTTTTAATTATCTAAGTAAATAATATGTTAAAAGAAAAAAGAAAAAGAAATTAAAAAATATAGTTTGATATTTTTACATAGACCTGAGACCAACGGTGTAATCTTTTAACAAGGACCAATACCGTGAAAATAAAAAACTTGAACTAAAATGAAAAAACGTATCAACTATAGAGACAAAAACTGTAATTTACTCTAATATTAAGTAACCGCTGATTGTTATGGTTAAACACATGATTGCTTATTTTGTCGGGTTTTAATTAATAACGAAACGTTTCTTTTAAGTAATATACCGAGTAAAAAGTTGTCATTTCAAGTATATTTGTAAATTGTAATAAGTCATAGTCATATTGGTTGTGGTCGACTCAATAGTCAATACAAGATCATGGTCAAACTTACGGCTAATAAAGATGTAGTTTTGCAAAAATGTTTTCTCACTACATATATTAATAGGTAGATATTGTGGTTGTGCAGTAATGAAATTTTGATATCGAAAATTACATATTATTTAAAATAATTAAGTTATTATTATTAACTATTAAAATAATAATTATAGATTATTATAATAATATAAATCGTTCACATAAAACATTATTGTTATCGTATGAAAGAAAAACGTCTATAAGAATGTTGGAAGGAGAATACCTATACTCTAATCTTCCTATTCTAATAAAACAAAGCTAAAATGCCACATGACATATTTTTAGAGTTATAGTTTGCCACGTGTCAGCTTTCTACACCATGCTATTTTGTTTTCCCGCTCAATAGTATTTCATCGGCAATTAAGGAAATTTCCAATTAATTAAGGATATAATTATGTAAATCCCAATAAATCAGCAATCTGTTATCTTTCAAATTTTAAATTTTTTGAGTAGGCAAGAAATCAGCAATTTGTTTTATAACAATTAACGCAGGTATGACATTCCTTCAATACTAATATCGTATCGTATCATATCCCGAAAAATCAGCCTCAGATTTCTGTCCTCATTCTCAAATCTCGGTATATACTTCCAACTTTTAAGTTCTGCTTCATTTATCTTCGTCTTCTCTCTCGCGAGTGATAAAACGCCTCCGCCACCTTCTGCAGTCGTCACCATAATCCTTTTGGGTCTCTTTCTCCCTCTCGAAAATCAACAACCAAATCATCAAAAATATCACCACCACCAACACTCACCTCCGCCGTCGCCATCCATCACCATCACAACCAATGCCTTCTCCATCATTCACAGCGTTGGGTCTCATTTGAAGTGACGTCTTTGCCCATGGTATCATCTTGATCCAAAGATATAATGCAACTTTCTACATTATAGGGTGGCTGTAGAATAAGGATTGCAAAAGTTACTAACGCTTATGGTCTTCCCACAAGGAGAGTTTTGGTGAAATTGTTTGATTTTTTTATTTTAATTTAATTTGATTTTGATCTAATGTTATGTTTCAATTATAGGAGGTTTATACATACAATTGAGCCTAAGAATGCTGCAAAATATCATACTGTAGCTAAAATGTCTTAAGTCCCCATTAATGTTCTTATCTATATAACCCCTCATTGAAAATGGGCTTCGAAGGTTGTTTTCTGTATACAATAATTTTTTGTATCCGTTTGAAGTAATTTTGTTGGGCTTATTATCCATTGGAATCTTACTACAACACTGCTATCGATTATATGTACACAGAAGCTAAACTTACCTAATACCTAATGGAACCAGCAGCCACGTTGTAAGTTCTAAACATATTTGTAAGTTGCAATGTTGTTTTATCATCTTTTATTTTTTTATCATTTGATCATCATCTATAATATACTATCATACGTCCTATTTATGTTAAGCTTTGATTTAGGCGATTACATACACACACATGGTTGAGGTTTTTCAGAAGTTCCAGGTTGTAAAACCAGCAGCTCCAAAATGGCAACCAACTATGATAATTTCACCACTAATAGCAACCAAATATTAGATAATCAACATCTGAAGTTTATCATAACTTTCGGATATAACATAATTTAACGAGTAAAGTAGGTAAAATGATAAAAGCCACATTCTATAATTTGTTTAAACTTAATACAAACAATATTTTTCACATAAATATTTTACTTATAAATATTGTAAAAGTTCATTTATAATTCTAACAATTTGGGATTTGAATTTCTTAATTGTTTTTGTTGCGGTAAGTGGTAACTATTGTCTTTAAATATAATTGCTTGAACCACCGATACCATAATAGTTAGATTCTAACCGAACTTTCCAAATACTAGAAATACTAAAAATAACAGTTAGTTATTATTAATCGCAGTCCAAAACACCACTCTAAATTGTATTCTGCACCCTATTTGTTTATGTTTTCTCTATTTAAATCAAAGGAACCGTGTTAGGTGTTAAGTGATATATAATATCACGATCCATCCACTTTTTTTGTATATAGTTAGCTTGATACGATATAGTATAAGAAGCAAAGTGATTTTGAAAATGTAAGTAGTAAACTGTAAACATAGGGTCTACTATTTCATAAGTTTAAAAACACAATTAAAGTAATTTTTAATAGTGTCTTTCAAGCCATAAAAATGAATAAAATACTTAATTTAATATAATGTTAAATACTAAATATTGTATAATAGACGCATAATTTATTGTAATAATTCTTTTCATATATATAAACCCAAAATGGTTTATATGCAACTTTAAAGACATAGTTAAATGTAAAGTAAAATAAAATGTGAACCGAATTTATATTTTTTTTTATAGTTGAATAGTAAATTAATGATGTTTAGTATATATATTTTTTCGGGCGTAGGAGATGCTTATATTTTACACAATATATATTTAATTATTCAAATCGACAAAATTAATTATATTGTGATATTAGGTATTGTATTATTTGTATTTATATCGATCCATTATTATCTATAAAGGTTGTTTGAAAATTTATAAATAAACATATTTTTTAACTATATAAATTATTTTAAAGTTTCAACCGTGTAGTACACGGGTTTATAACCTAGTAATTGAATGTAATTGGCAAAACAAAATTGTATATATTGTTATTGATTATTGTTATTGCTAAGGTATTTAAAACAATTACTCTATTGGTTACCCCCTTATAGTTACATGTGAGTTGTGCCTTTGTCATCTTCCCAATAAGCGATTATTGCATTCATCATATGAATTTTGGTCAAATGATTCCAAAATCTCATTTGTTTGGAGTTAAGTGATGTGTTTCTTGTTTATGTGTTAAATACGAAAATGCCATATAATTGTCTTATACAAGCCAATTTTGGATGAATCAACATTAAAGATTGAATTGTTGTTGCCTCTTATGCTTATATAAGTTTCATAGATATCATGATAAAGGGTTTGATTTATAATAAAGAGCATATTTTATAAATAAATATTGAATCATTCAACATCCAAGTTAAAGCTATCTCTACAAAGCATGAAATGATGTATCTAGACATATCAAGCAAATAACAACGATACAATAAAACCATAGTTCAAACATTAGAGAGAATGAATTCATAGTTCCTAATCCTATTAAAAACAGCTGTTAATTTGCTTGTTTCCCATAATCATGTCCAGCTCTCTATGTCTCCACTTTCTACTTCCTTTTAGTCATTATACATTTGTACAAATGACAGTATCATATTCAGTTTCCAATACCCAGGAGTTAGAAACAAAAGTATTATAGAGTTATAAATATACATGAACTATTATACCCCTTACTATTGAGCTTCTCCAACCTCTTCAGATACGTCAAACAGCTATGCCTCCCATGTCCTGTTTCCTTATAGTGGAAACAAAATATCTTCTCAAAACTCCTATACTAAGGTATCTCAAAATTAGCCTTTCATTTTAAAGGCATTGAATTTTTTCTTTTGATGCCTCCTTGAAAACAACAATATTAGATGGATTAGATTTGGCAATATGAGACTCAGTCGTCTTCAAAATTCCATATAATCCCAAAATGGACATCCCAATGTTGTTGATTAGTTCAAAATGAACTCATCATATGAACTAGCCAGTGAGTTGAGGATAAAATCCAATGGCCAATTCCCGACTCATAGGAAATACTAGCTTCCTCAACCTATCAATGTACTCATTCATTTTCAAGAGGTGGATATTGATTTTGCCTCCCTCTTGTAGCTGGCATCATATTAGGGCTTTCATGATCAAAAAACTCTTTTGCTTAACTAGACTTTAGAACATGTCTTTAAGTAGGTTGATCATGTCATATGCACTAAGATTTTCTAATCATTTGAAGCCTAGGAATCATGATGACTAACATGAGGAAGGACATCTCATTTGAGTCGTTGAGACATCTTTCATACTTGTCTTTGCTAGCCCTAGTAGATTCAATAGGGGGATTCTCGAGAACAAATTTCCTCAAATGGCATGAAGTTCTTCTACAAACCTGAGCATTATTCTCAAGTTTGGAAATCAATAAACATAGTTTATATTGTTGATCTTATCTTTTTTGAAGAGACCTCGCGATGAAAAGCTTATGAAAAACAAACTTTTGTTTGACATCATCTATAGAAGGAAAGTTAGTATTTTAGTCAGTTATACTCATTAAAAAGTAATTACTCAAATCAACTCATTTTAATAAGGCTAAGATCCATATTTCACTTCAAGTTGTGAAGAGGTTTGTCGTAATCACAACAAGAAGGTATTTAGGCAGGTAACCATTAAACTAATTTTAATCTTTATGAAACTCTTAGTTCATTTGAGATTCTTTGACATGTCAATTGACATGTTTAATACATTTGATGCTTATCTTTAACTATCATAGGCCTATCATGTATTACAAGTAAGGATCATAAATCGACCAAAAGGATCACGTGACATTTGACTCAAGGCTCTCAGGTATCCTGAACATTACATCACAATCCCTAAAGTCTAATTGATTCATTTGGTTTTTGCACTTTCCTATGCCTAAATACTATGAGTTTAAATATGTGTTTTAGTTTGGATATCGTGAGGTTTACATGTTATAGAAATGGGTTTTTATTTTTATCATTTTAAAACTTCTTTATAAAACCATTTCTATAAGTTTTGGTAATTTTTATTTGCAAATACCATTTATCAACTATTTAATAAAATATTGTGTTTCATTTATTATAGAGTAAATTACAGTTTTGGTCCCTGTGGTTTACACTGGATTGCACTTTTAGTCAAAGTTTTGAAAATTTTGCAAATTTGTCCTTGTGGTATCCAAATATTGTAGTTTTCGTCCATGTAGTTTCCAAATATTGTATTTTTGGTCTTTTGATCCATATGAAAAGACTATATCACCCTTTATAATTTTCCCCGTTTTCTTTTTACTGATTTATTCATTTTAATATTAAAAACAAAAAACAACACCACCCCACCCCACCATTTATCTCTCTACCGCAACACATACTCTCAAGAACACACACACAAGAGCGCGCACACACACACTCAAGATTTCTGAGTTTGTTCTTCAAAACACTCAAGAACACATACACACACATATGCTCAAATCTAGTTTTATTCGTCAAAACATTCAAGAACACACACACACATACACACAAATATGTGTTTCTTCTTTAAAACATTCAAGAATACATACACACACCTACTCAAATATGGGTTTGTTCTTCAAAAAATTCAAGAACATACACACACATACTCACTCCCTCAAGAACGCATAACTAAATCCCAAGATGGTGAATTAGACTTCGCTACAGCCTGCCACCATTATTCACTACCACCATTTGCCAGAACTGCTACCTTCAACCACCTCTATCTCTAACTAGATTTTCTCTTCCACCTCCAAAACCTAAACCAACCTCCGAATCCGACTTCTTAGTCTGTCTACCACCAACTCCTCCTTCTGAAAACCTCATCTTGATCTTTAAAATACCCAGCTTCCATTGAATTAACTGATGTTAAAGAATTGACATCGATCCCAACATGATAATAATTAATATACCTAAAATCTTCATTCTTAAACACATCAAATTCAAGAGCAAACACATGATTGTTTGAGTTCCCATCAAATGCTCTACTAAACAGACCCAAATTCTGAGCTGCGTTTGCATTCTTAATGTCGATGACTGGGGTGACCATAAAGACTAAATTGTGGCCTGAAAGAATGTTCCTTTTGGGTGTCATGGCGAAGATGAAAGATTGGAGAATGGGATGAGTGGCAAGGAATTCTTCGTGGGGATCTTCTGTGGGTAAATAGTGCGGCCAATTTGAACAAGACTGGAGTTTGTGTGGGTGAGAATGTTGAATTACATGGTGTCGTTTCCATATACTGAGACAGACGTGGAACTAGAGGAGTTGATTATAAACTCGACGACAGAGAGTGGGGATGATAGAGATAAAGAAGGGCAATGGGTGTAGGGTTTCCCTTTTTTATTTAATTATTAGCATGAAAAATTAAAATAAAGAAAATAAATTAAACGGGTCAAGATAGTCTTATGATATGGATCAAGGACCAAAATTATAAGATTTGGATACTACAGGGACATATTTGAAAATTTTTCAAAACTTGGACTAAAAGTGAAATTTCATATTAACCACAAGGACCAAAACTATAATTTACTCTTCATTTTAAAGTATTCTCTAGCATGCAATCATATCAGCAAATCATAAAGTAAAAAACACAATACACATGCAAGTAACGGTAATAATTGGATCAATTCTATGTGTTTTTCTGGTGAACCATAACCCAGGAAAACATAGTCACTCTATGGACAATGTAACCATAAATGGCATGCCGACTCCTACTAAAATCGTCATCACCATTTGATGCCCGAATAGGCATACGCCAAGAGTCCAATCTCCATGGCTCCCGTTGGTTGTCTTCGGCCTTCTAACAATTACATTTAATTTTGATAATAGTTTTTCCTATAATTGTTATTCTATTTTTTACAAATAATATATATATATATATATATATATATATATATATATATATATATATATATATATATATATATATATATATATATATATATATATATATATATATATATATATATATATATATCACATAAGAAAAATTAAACGACAAGTAGGTTGCACAAAATTAATTACAAAATCTCAAACAACCAACCAAACATCACAAACACAAGTCTAATAGAAACAATATGTTATCAAATCCATACAATCCTAAAATAAAACTTATAAATAATGTATATTGTTATTTCAATATTATGCAACCTTTCGGGAAAAACGTTGCATTCTTATCATCAAAGCAGGAAACACTTTTCAGAAAAGATTGCATTAGACTATCCGAAAAGAGTAACATTAGATATTAATCATCAAATCAAGAAATTTTATCATCTATAGTTTCATTAGTTTGTCATAAAATGTTTCATTAGAAGGTTGATCACCAAATTAAACAATCTATTCTGAAACAACAATAGTCGTAACAGCCACGATACACCAAAAGCACAAAAATAATGTTTTGATCAAGATTGTCATTACCAACAATTTAAGTACTAAAATTAAAAATCTTTATTTATATGTTTCTATATTACTAAAAAATATTTAATAATATAAACATATAAATACACATTATAATTTTATTAGTATCGTTTTTCATGCCAAAACAACCCTACCAATATTATATGTGGATCAAAACATCAGGGTAAAAATAAAATTATAAATTTCAAAGAAATGGATTTTCTTTAGTTTAAGTTTAAAATGCACAAAATCCAACATTTGTATTTTATACACACAATTTCTCATTTATTTATACAAAATCCATATCAAATTTCATGAAAAAAAAAACAATTTCTTGATTATGCTTGTATCCAAAAACATTAGGCTCTAATAACATTGTTGGTTCTTGGTGACCAGGGCCGTTTCAAGCTAATTTGGGGCCCGGGGCGAAATAGAAAAATGGGGCCCCTAACAATACCTTTCTTTAATAAAGGAGTGCGGCATCTCCGAAATTTTTTATTAATTGAAAAAACTATTACAATTGAAGGCTGTGGACTCCCCCACCTATGAAAATGAAAAAAACTATGAGACATGCCTCATGAGCCAAACAACCTAACAACAACATATTACAATAGAATAAAATAAAATAATAACCTAAAACTAAAGTTTACATTTTCGAGCTTTCTTAGATGCAAAATTATCAATAATAGTATCAATATCAATGTTGTCTAACATATTTTTCTCAATGCATAACATAGCCAACCCATTTAATCTTTTTATGAGTTGTTTAATTTTGTCTTTTTTCTTTTTTCATTTCCAGACATGTATTTTCTAGGCAACATTTTAAAATTAAACTAAATAAAGGTAAATGGGAAAGAACTCAGAAAGTGAGAAACTACCTGCAATGACAATGAAGAAGCAAAAAATAGAGCTCTATAAACAATCAAGCAACAACAACAAAATCTGTAAACAATCAAACAACAACAAAATAAATCAATAATCAGCCCTCCAAATACAAAACAGAAAAAAAAACATACTCAAGATTCAAGAATTGATACTCAAGAATCAATTGTATAAACAGAAAAAAAATCCTTATTATATAAACAAAAAAAAGATTACAGATGATAAACATACCCAAGAATGAAGAATCAATTGCTCGGTCTGTTGGTACTTGGTCAATCGATTTCAATATCAGGTGCGATTGCTTGGTAGAGTGAAATTAGAATTCTATCACTAATCAGAAATAAGAAATCAGAATTCTATTAGAGAGGGAATCAGGGAAATCAAAATCGAGCAGAGGCAATAAAATCCGAAATCAAGAATCGAGCAGAGGGAGAGTAAAATCAAAAATCAGAATCGAGAATAAGTAGAATCGATTACCGTTTAAGATGCCGAAAACTAATCATTGCTATGGTCCTATGGATTGTCGGATTGAGCGACGAGCGTGCCCCTGGTGAAACGTTTGAGATACCTAGAAGGATTCGATTAGTTTCGCCTAGAATGAATTATCGGCTTATGCAATTTTTGGGCATTTTCTGATTTTTTTTGGGCTTTTTCTTGTATCAAAAAAATTTTAGGCCTTAAAATTTTTGAACTAATATAAGAACTCTATATAAAGGGGCCTAGGAATTTGGGGCCCTAAGAATTTGGGGGCCCGGGGCGGTCGACCACCTTGCCCATGTCCACGCTACGGCCCTGTTGGTGACAAATTAAAACAAAAAATAGCATCGAAGAATCATGCAGTTTATCCACCAAGAATGAACTGAGGATCACAAATCTTGCAACTACAAACAACATAGTTGCGAATTTCAAATTACACCCCTTTCTTTTAATGTTCGTGCCACTTTCTTCGATGATCTTGAAAGTCCAGAGTAGAACTCCTGTAATGCAGTCACACCCAAAGAAAGGTAATCCAATTAATCAAGCAATAAACAAATACCATTGCTTTAAAACTCTGTCAATTGGAAAGCAAGTAAGCCAAAACCCTTTAGGATTTCGATAAATGTCAGCCGAATAAGAGAAAATGTTTTGGTTCCTGCCTTTTATTCCTACTAATCTTCCTACTCATATGAAATTATGACATGTGTCTTAAAATATTATTAGTTTTATTAAATGTGACACTTGTCATAATCTCACATGAGTAGGAATATGGGTAGGAATAAAAGGTAGGAATGAATACAATTACTCGCCGAATAATAACAAGGGTGAGATTATGAAGGTGGCGTGAATTATGTTAGTGGGAGGGATCAAGGGATGCTTTTATATAGGCATGTAAACCCTTATCTACATCCTTGCAAACCAAGCAATATAAACTGCCAACTAAGCATTATCCAAATTAAGATAACGCTTCAAATAAGATCATTATCTCTTTATAATAAACTAATTTCAATTATTATTTAAACATTTTCCTGATTATAAAATTAGTCATTCTCTTTTAGCTTCTAATTAAACCATCAACTTATGAGGAATAACAAATTATTCTTTTTATTTGTTATTCTTCTTACTTTGAAGTGTCTTTGTGTGTAACCCAATAGGCTATATATTTATTAGCAATGTCACCAACTTGTTGTGTCAGTGAGCATATCTCTAACAATGTAAACCACTTTTTTGCTTTATTCTAAGTTCCCCTTCCAATAATGATCAGATCTTAAACTCATTTTAGCCACAACGTTTTTATAGCATGGTGAACTAGCTAGCAATTCTCGACATGACTCGAAACACGACACGAACCTGACACTAAAATAAGCGAGTTTGAGTTGAGTTTTCTGACCCGCCAACCCGTCAACCTGCCAACCCACCAACCCGTTTACTATATGAGCCGTGTTCGGGTTGGTATATGGATTTGCAGGCCAACCCGCCAACCCGTTTAATATATTACATTTAAAAATCAAAACTTTAATATATTTAATTACATTTTATTGATTTAGATTTACGGGTCTACCTTTACACTTTAGGTTTAGGTATTTGAGTCTTTCCTCAATTATGCCTTAGTCCCTTACTCCCTTTAGTGAGCATATAATAGCCGTTTATGACAGATGTCGTAAGGACTTGAACAAGGCTTTTCTTTTCATCTTTGGATGCTCTAGTTTTATTGAAATGTGGTTTTTAATACTCTTTCACTCTTACTCTCATACATCCCCTGAACCCTTTACTAACTTGATTGTTAAGAGTGTATCATTACATTCACACCTAAGATACAACTGATTTTAGGTGATAACAAGCTCAAAAAGACGCCCTTCATCCATTCTCAGCTTAACAACAAATTTCCATTTGATCCAACATATTATCATTTGCTGCAATCCGTGCGAACAGAAGCCATAGTCAACTTGCATAACATTAATTAGTATTTTGGAAAATCATGAATGTCTTTGGAAACAAATCTATTGTTGGCTAAAAAACCTCATGGATCATGTATGTATATAAAAATTCATCGATTATTACGGGTTATTAGCAAACGACCAATTATCATTAACTATATAAGCCCTTAGATTCCTTAGGTTGATGATGATAAATAAGCCCCTCCTCTTAGGATACTTCAACTTTGTCAGCTTTAGAGTTGTCCATGAATATGTTGTTATGATACAAAGTTTGAAATCTTTATTTTGAATCACATATTGGAATTTGTTTACTATTACGGTATTACCGTGTACGCCTTTAAAAGTAGTGGTGGTTGCAATGGACAGAAACGGACAATGGGGGAAGATGATTGCAAGGGAGGGACAATGGTACTGTTCAACGGCCACACACGGAAAGGGGTTATCTAAGTTGAGAGACGTTAGTTGTAAAAGAAATCATACCAAAGGAGATGTGGCTTAAAGGTATTAGAGTTGACAGAAATATGCATCTTAAAAATTAAGCGTTCAAATCTCACTTGGAACGGAAAATATAGATTTACAATTAGTTGTAAAGTTCTGACGAAAGTTATATAAAGAAATCTTAGGCAGCTAAAGTAGTCATTTTGATAGTTGGATACTTTAAGACCGTATTAATTATTAAACCAATATGAAAATATTATTATGATCATAAAAAAGTTTATTAAAAATGAGTTCACGATTTACCTAAAAACCTTCAATACTCTCGTGTGCATGTACACTTGCGTGTATTAGGGCATGAACATATTGTAATTTTATAAAGACAAAATGACGGACAAAGTCCTTCCCATGTAATGTAACTTCGAGGAAGTAGAATCTTTCTACTAAGCCGTCACAACATTTCTATCTATAAATAACACTTCATATCTCTCATAAACTTATCATCGGCAATAGGCTCTCATTTCAATTAATCCACCAAACCGGCGACCAGCAGCCCACCACCTACCATAAAAATGAAATCCTCCGACGTTGCCGATGGCCAATTCTTCAAATCGAACGATAAGAAGGTGGTGGATTCCTCAAAAGCTTCCACTGCATTCCCTCTCTTTAATACCGTCTTCTTCGCTTTCTTCTTCTCCGTCATCAGTTACCTTATCAGCACCTTCCGCCAGAAGATCCACACCGCCACCCCTCTCTACCTCACCTTATCGGAGATGGCTGCCGTCGTCTGCTTTGTCGCCTCCTTCGTCTACTTTCTTGGTTTCTTTGGTATGAACTTCCTCCAGTCCATGCCGTTTCCCGAGGAAGAAGAAGACGATGAACTCGAAGAAATTAACGTCAAAGAGATCATCCATTCAACCAACTCCGCCAGCGGCGTAACCAAAATTTCCGATCAAGGTATGAATATATAATCATAGCATGTTCTTTAGGGGACTGCACTATAACGATAAATTTTTTATTTTTTATACTTTTTTACGTCATAAATTATACGCACAAAACGTAAATATTCAGTCTGTAAATTTTCCTCTCGATGCAGTTTTTCCAACTCCACTCCCCAAGTCTACTACTGCCATAACGACGGCGGAAGACGATGAGGAGGTGATACGAGCGGTGGTAAGCGGAAAAACACCCTCTTACTCTCTCGAATCAAAGCTTGGAGACTGTAAACGTGCAGCGTTCATCAGGCGACAGGCTTTGGAGAGGATAACAAGCAGGTCTCTTGAAGGTTTGCCATTAGAGGGTTTCGATTACGAATCAATATTGGGACAGTGTTGCGAGATGCCAGTGGGTTATGTCCAAATTCCTGTGGGTGTCGCCGGGCCGTTGTTGCTTGATGGCATGGAATTCTCTGTGCCTATGGCGACCACAGAAGGGTGCCTTGTGGCTAGTACCAATAGGGGTTGTAAAGCCATCAACGCCTCCGGTGGAGCCACCAGTATCCTTCTTAAAGATGGCATGACGAGAGCTCCGGTCGTCAGGTTTGCCACCGCCAAGAGGGCGGCGGAGTTGAAGTTTTTCTTGGAGGAACCACTTCATTTCCAGACCTTGGCGTCTGTTTTCAACAGGTGAGAACCTTTTATTTGATCTAAAATATATATATATATATATATATATATATATATATATATATATATATATATATATATATATATATATATCGTTTTATCCGTAACAAAGGGAGTAATTTGGTTTGAGTGCATGATTGGCAGATCAAGTCGATTTGGGAGGCTTCAAACCATTCAATGTGCGATGGCCGGAAAGAACCTGTATATGAGGTTTACTTGCAGCACCGGAGATGCTATGGGGATGAACATGGTTTCGAAAGGTGTTCAAAACGTTTTGGATTACCTCCAGGCCGACTTCCCGGACATGGACATCATCGGTATCTCCGGCAACTACTGCTCCGACAAGAAACCGGCGGCTGTCAACTGGATAGAAGGCCGAGGAAAATCAGTGGTGTGTGAAGCGATTATAAAAGAGGAGGTGGTTAAGAAGGTGTTGAAAACCGACGTAGCTTCTTTGGTGGAATTAAACATGCTAAAGAACCTCACTGGATCCGCCATGGCAGGAGCTTTAGGTGGGTTCAATGCCCATGCAAGTAATATTGTGTCGGCCGTGTTCTTAGCCACCGGACAAGACCCGGCCCAAAACGTGGAAAGTTCACACTGTATTACGATGATGGAGGCGGTGAATGATGGTAAAGATCTTCATGTTTCAGTGACTATGCCGTCGATTGAGGTGGGGACGGTGGGTGGGGGGACGCAGTTGGCTTCACAATCAGCGTGCTTGAATTTGCTTGGGGTGAAGGGTGCGAATAAGGTATCGGCTGGATCTAACGCAAGGCAGTTGGCGAAGGTGGTTGCCGGGTCTGTTTTGGCAGGAGAATTGTCTCTCATGTCGGCAATTGCCGCCGGTCAACTTGTTAAGAGCCACATGAAGTATAATAGATCCAACAAATAGGTTTCATTAAAAGCATAGTTAGCAAGGAGAATTGGATGGCTGTGTAATATGTTGTATTCCTATAATTTTATTTATTTATTATCTTTAAAATTTTCTTAGACAGTAAAAGAAATCAGAGCATCCAGTTTTTTGAGGAAGTTTTTTATGAAAAAACTCATAAATAAAAAGTCCAATATTTCTTTACCTATCCTTTAAATGAATTGTTTATATATGTTAAAACATGAGACCTAGGGGATAATTGAAAAAGCTTTTGCAATGACATGATATTTAATGGCACACAAAAAATGTCATTATATCCCAGATAAGTGCCACTAAAAACCCTTTTGGTAATCAGCGATACAAAAAAAGTGTCACTATAAGCGCTGCCACTAAAAGCCTTTAGTGACGTTTTTTTTGTGCCACTGCAGGATTTTCGAGTTTTAATGTCACTTTTTTTGTATGCCACTATAAATTTTTGGGTTTTAGTGGCACTTCTTTATGCCACTATATGCTTTCATTTTTGTTGTGCGGATGCAGGATTTTCGAGCTTTTAGTGGCACTTCTAACGTAGACGAAAGTTGTAAGGCGGACGAGGGTTTTCTCTTCATTCAATTTTTTCTTTTATTTTTTTGAGAGTAGAAAATAGGGAAAGGAAATATTAGGGGGATATGGACGAAGGAAGCAAAAAATGATTTTCACAAAACATAAAACTTTTAGTGGCATATTTTAAATTGTAGGCTATAAAATGTAAATTTTTAGTGAGATTTTAAATTATTTTATGACACTAATAAATAAGGATTTTACTTTTTAGTGACAGAATGTATTAAGTGTCACTAAATCTATTAAGATTTTTGTGGCACATAAAATATGTCACTAAAAACATAATATAATGGCACAAAAAATATATGCTACTAAAAATTTGTGTCACTAAATATAAATTTTTTATAGTGTGAACTTGTTAATTAACAAGCAATTTGAAAAAAAATTGGTTTAAAAAGCTCTCATAATAGTTTTTTTGTTTTTCAAAAGCTTTTTAGTTTGAAGAAATTCCTATTGTAGATGCTTTTTATGCATGATTTATTTTTAAGATTAAGTACAACAAACAGTAACACATTTTTATTAATTAGTTTATTATTGTATCTTTATAGTAATGTATTTTGAGAATCTAAATAGATTAAATACCAATTTCACTTTTTATAAATTCTTAAGACTCTTTTATGTAAAATATTGTCTTAATAATCGAAAATTTAAAATATAATCTATAATTGTTTTAATTTTTAAAAAGGACTTGCTAACAAATTAAAGTGCGATGCTTCAAGAAAAATACAAAAGATATGATGTATTTTATGCACAAGTAAATGAAAAATGTTGCTCTTTCTCTATTACGTCATATACTATCATACTTGTTATGCTTGTACAATGTTGTACTAGGTGTATTTTAGATCCTAACAATAGGAAAAATGACTTATTAGGGTAACCAACTAGTTTATTTGTTCACGTTTAGTCACTTTCTTTTTTTTTCGTGTTTTATTTGCCATTGAACTATCTATTTTGTTCATGATACATCCTTACGACCTGTAATAGCAGGTTATAGCCTAATTGACATCTATTTTGTTCACATTTGGTCACTTTCCTTTTTTATTCGTGCTTTATTTGCCATTAATTTAATTTATTTTTCCATTTTTAATTTATTTTTCTATTTTTATTTATGCAGATCTGAAATGACTATTTTGACCTTTTTAATTTATTTTTCCATTTTTATTACATTTTAAGGATTTTTAATTAATGACTTTTAATTAAAAATAAATAAGAAAACAACCCACCACCGCCTCTCTCTCTCTGTCTCTCTCAATTAATAAAACCTGCAACTAAAAACACACACACACACACACATTGCAACTAAACACACACACACACACATACGCATTTTGCAACTAAAAACACAGACATCACCACCATCTACAGCAAAGATCTGGACAAAGATGATGAGAGGGAAGAGCACTCCAAACCTATCGAATCAGAATGTTGCAATCAGAAGTTTCCCGATCTGTGCAAAAAAAACATTGAAAACAAAAGTACACATCAAAGTTGTTTTGCCCCGACAATCCACCTCCACCGTTACAAGCCAACGATTCAACCAACTAAGCATGCTACGAAAAACTTCTTGGATTAAATCACACGAGCCATTAAGCATGCTACAAAAAACTTCTTTGTCTAGATCTTTGTTGTAGATGGTGGTGATGTCTGTGTTTTTAGTTGCAAAGTGTGTATGTATGTGTGTGTGTGTGTGTTTAGTTGCAATGTGTGTATGTGTTTAGTTGCAGGTTTTATTAATTGAGAGAGACGGAGAGAGAGAGAGGCGGTGGTTGATTATTTTCTTATTTATTTTTAATTAAAAGCCATTAATAAAAAGTCCTTAAAATGTAATAAAAATGAAAAAATAAATTAAAAAGGGCAAAATAGTCATTTCAGATCTGCACGAATAAAAATGGAAAAATAAATTAAAAATGGAAAAATAAATTAAATTAATGGCAAATAAAGCACGAATAAAAAAGGAAAGTGACCAAATGTGAACAAAATATATGTCAATTAGGCTGTAACTTGCTATTACAGGTCGAAAGGATGTATCATGAACAAAATAGATAGTTCAATGGCAAATAAAGCACGAAAAAAAGAAAGTAACTAAACGTAAACAAATCAACTAGTTGGTTACCCTAATAAGTCACTTTCCCTTAACAATATTACAAAGGGTTAGAAATTTGTGTCTTGCCTTAGATACTCTTATATGCTTCACGTCATCCTAGAATACTTTATATTTGATAAATGCCTAATTTTGGACAATATGTAACAGAGATGACCATGACGGGGCACAAAAAGAACAAAGACCAATATGGTCAAAATAGTGGTCAAAGTGATCCATGTCCAATGCTTGAAACGTCAAGAGATTGCTCAAAGTGATCCATTTCAACGCTTGAAACGTAGACTCATTAAAGAGAGCTCGATTCTATCGGTTCCGTCTAGTATGCTTTTTAAAAATAACATTACTAGCTAATTGAATGCATCGTAATATTTCGTGAGACCGGAAGACGCATTCCTAGCCATTCATTTTGGATGTAAAACAAAAAAAATTTAATAAATGCAAAATAAATGAAAAAACTTCAAAAAAGTATATTTATTTATTATTTTCGTCATTTTTTATTAAAAAAATTAAAAAAAATAATAAAATAATAAATAATAAATTAGCGTTTTTTCATATTCTAGTAGAATATTACACTAGTTTGTGTAATATTCTATTAGAATATGCAACATCCAGCAATATTTTAATAGAATATTTTTTTGATTTTTCCAGGTTTTTTTTTTCAATTTTTTTTATTTTTATTTTTTTCAGATAGAATAAATAGCGAAAATCAGTAGAAATTTTTTTTTAAATTCTCTTTATTTTAGCTTATTTTAATTTTTATTATTATAACTTAGTTCGTTTAGAATTTATATAATGTTAAGCATTACAAATTTATCGAACAATAAAAGAGCAAACGATACAAAAATCATTATGTTTTCACGGTTTTTTACGATGTATTATTCTTTATTTTAAACTGAATATTATATTTTCTAATTTATTTCAAGTTAATTCCACTAAAACGGTTTGCTTAATGTTAGACGATTTCAAGCATGTTGACATGGCAAAAAGCTAAGGTGGCTTCCACATGGAGTCTCTGGGAATGAAATGAATATAATTGAACTCATTCGCTCTTGTGTGATGCAGAACGATCCAGACTTCATCTTTTTATCTTTTTATCTAATTTCAAATCGAATCATAGTGTAATGTAAGAAAAATGAGAAATCTATGCTTCATGAGGTACTATTGTGGACTAGCATCCCCATTTTTAGTGTCACGGAGTGACAAAAATCATGCAATAATATACTTAGGGTACAAGTACTTCCTAGATGAGAAAGAAGATTGTGGATACTTTGAATGATACGATGAAGAAATGACCAGTTCATGGTACAAACAAAAGCTTAATTAAATGAAGGCACGTAGAGGAAACCATCCCCTCGATCCTACTAATTATGAAGCTTCAAATGGAAACCCTAATTTTTTATTTCTCGTTAGGTTTAGGATTAGGTTTTTAGTCTTTTTCTTAGTCATTATAGGGATTTTGCTGTATTTGTTGTTAAGGGTAAGTAGGTAAGTTAGGTTAGTGGTTTCTGTATGTTTAGTAGGGTCCAATGTCGACCACTTTTTTTGTAAGGACTGATAGGTGTATTAATATACACATTTTATCACGTTTATTTACTTCATTTGACATCGTATTTCGCCAATAAAAGCATGCTATATGCATGTTTTCGTACTAATGTGTTTATTTCGGAGTAATACCATTTGTTTAGGTAAAATGGTATGTTTTGCAGGTATTTTGAGACTTGGAACATTAATTATATATCATTAGGAAGTTGCACGTCAAATTTCAGAAGAAACGGATCACAAACGGAAGAGTTATGAAATAAACGACCCAAAGACAAAGCAGTATATTACACGACCGTGTAACTTTAGGCCTAGAAGTTACACGGCCGTGTAACTTTATTTTGCCACGTGGATGCCAAGTCAGCTCAGGAAGGTGTCCAGAAAGTGTTGCAGAATTACACGGCCGTGTAACTTGGCCGTGTAATATTACACGGCCGTGTAATTTTTGTACTAAAAGTTACACGGCCGTGTAACTTTAACTGGTGGCCAGATTTACTTTTTCTCCCACTATGAGTTTTTTATTCCATCTTGTGCTGTCATTCTCTTGGTGGACGACCATATCCAGATCCCATCTGGATTTGAGGCCATGTGATGAAGGAAGTGGGTCTTGGAATGATGATGTTTGCCATTATTCAAATTACCATTTTACCCTTGGTGTGTTAGTATAAATAGATGTGTTTGGTTAGCCTTAGAACCATCTCCTATCTTATATATCTCTCTAGTTACATTGTGTTTGTGTTTGTGTGCAACTTCAAGTGTGGATTATCTTCATTTTGTAAGTTTGTTTCTCTTTTACTAGTCATGAGTGGCTAGTAACTTTATTTTCTGGTTTTGTATTAAGGATTATGATTGTGATTTAATATAAAGTTTGATGTTTGATTTTATATCCTTCTAGTGATATGATTTTGAGGCTTAACAAGCGTTTGGTTTATATTTATTTCATTTTGGCCATTTGATCTCAAATATAAACCAATCTAGTCATACAACTTATGAAATCCGTAATTGTTTTATAAAATGTTATTTGTGACAATCATCTTCATTGGTGAAAATCATATCACATGTTTTGACGTTCCAACGCTTGTTTAGGAGTATTGAACATTGTTGGGAACATTCACATAAAACATAATGCAATCTTTCATTCAAATTCTATGATGATGTATGTGCGAGCTTTCGGCATACACTTGACTAATCTAGATTTGATTAGTAAGATTAGTCTTAGTTAACGAGCTTCTCTTGACTAAGGTACATTAGGTGAATGGTGTATGTGCGAGCTTTCGGCATACACAAAGTACCAACTTAGAAAGATTAAAGTTATAAACATCATTCTTATTGTTATTTCCAATCATATGACTAAAAATGCAAAACCAGAATTTGTCCCCAAATTATAAAATACAAAAGCAATTTTTCCATATTTTGTCCCAAGTCAAATATACTATCATATTTTAACTAAACATCAAAACCCCCCCTTTTGTTACTATCTTTACAAGTTTAAATCTCGTGAAAATCAAGGTATAATTCATTAGACCATCGCTCCCTGTGGATCGACCCTACTTGCCATTTATACTACATAGTTAGTATTTATAACAAGTAGTGTAATCTCGAAATATTGGTAATCAACAAATCATTTTAAAACCATATTTCAATTCTTTTATTTTGTTGGTTTCGACACTCAACAAATTGGCGCCGTTGCCGGGGAGCACGGTATTACTAATATTTTATGCCAAGATCTTCACATACAGGTACACCTTTAGAGAGCGAGTAAGAAGTTAAAAAAAAACAAAAAAAGGGCCATGCGTCGAGCCAACGACGTTAAACAAGTGCGCTAACCGGGAGGCAACCCGGGGGTATTTTAGTCAATTTTTTAAAGTGTGAATTTTTGTGTTTTTATAATTTTTCTGTGTGTAACTTTCAATTACCAACGTGTGGAAACGATCGGAACTAAAAACGGACAACCGAGGTTCAAGATACGAAACGCGAAAATGGTAACAGAATGTTACACGGCCGTGTAATTTTTGCACTAAAAGTTACACGGCCGTGTAACTTGAAAATATACCAAAAAAAAAAACTCCGTTTGTAACTTAAAAATCGTTTTTAAGTTACACGGCCGTGTAACTTTTGGCCCGGCCGTGTAACTTGAAAATGTGGTCAAAAAAAAAAAAAAAAAAAAAGGAACTCCGTTTTTAACTTGAAAATCGTTTTTAAGTTACACGGCCGTGTAACTTTTGGATCGGCCGTGTAACTTGCCCGTGTAACTTGAAAATGTGGTAAAAAATAAGAAAAACTTAAAAAAAAAAAAATTTTCTTTTGCCTAACAAGTGCGCCTTTAAAGAGACAAACCGATTTAGTTTTGATTTTTTGGTATTTGTATGTTTAAGTTTTGTGTTTCATTTGATTTTTTAATAAAGTGTTTGGATATGTTCGAAATGCAAAACCACCTCCGGGTCCGCATTAGACCTTCCGCAAGCATCGAGGACGACGCTTACATTTAAGCTTGTGGAGGTATACGATGTCCGGTATCATCGCATTATCTTTTTATGTTATTTTTCTTTATGTTTACCGAAAATCTTGAAAAAAAAATAGTTTAAAACATTTGTTATTTCTTGCATTTTTTTTTCTTAACTTTTGTGAAATCTTTTAATTGTTAAAACATGCTACATCTTTATTTTCAATATTATAGTTGCTTATTTGCCTTGTATTCAAAAATATTTTCACATTGTGAAATTCTAGATTGAGTTAAAATACATTTTTTTTTGTTAAATTTACTTAGCATACACACGTATGATGAGTTTATAAGACATCTATTTTAACCGAATCTATTTTTAGCAAGTACAGCAATACAAAGTGCAGCTACCATGTGAGAACTTCAATGTGTGCAATCGGCTTGGTTAATGTTACAGGTTTTGCCTTCGTAATCATATATTGGCCAACACATTTGTTTATAACACGTCAATTACCCGATATTCCCATTTTTGGTTTTTGACCATTTTGGTCATTTTTAAATTAAAAAAAAACAAAAATCTTTATATTTGTATTTTGAGTCCAATAAATGGTGAAATTCCAGAAATATTTTGTTTGGTTCTAAAAAAAATGGTTTATTAAATACAATTAATAAAAAAATATAATAAAAAAAAGAAAAAAAAAAGAAAACCAAGAACCAAACATGTGTGTTTAAAGAAATTAAATTCAAAAAAAAAATAGAATAAAGCACATTGCTTGTTCAAAATTCATCAAATGAAATATCTTACGATTTTTTTTACAATTCTTTCCATATAGAGAATTGTTTCGCTCATTTGAAACAAAATCCAAAAATAGAGTATTTATTTTCTTTTGTACTTGTATTCTATTTATCGAGTTGTAATTTCATTCTTGTACTTTAATTCCGGGAAGATCATTCTTGACAAGTTATGACAAACGTGAACGGTATGATAATTGAGGCAAAGTCATATTAACACGAGTCCAAGTACGATATCCGAGTGTAAATACCACCCTATTTCCATATGAGTGGCGGAAGACATTTGTGAGTCGCAATCAGCGAATTGTGTGCATATATGAGGAGAGCGAACAATTGTGAGCACTGACTTTGTATTGTGTCGTCCTTGCTAAAAGCGGTGAAAGTTGCGGTAGTGATTTTATAATCGATATATGACGTGGCTATGCTATTGTTTAACGTGTATTTGTTTTTTTGTACAATCTATTGTTTCACAATTGTGAGATTTTAGGCGAATACAGGGACGATATGCTAACCATATAATTGCTAGTGATGATGTTGGCGCGATTTAACTCAAAAGGATTCACTTCTTTTTATTTCCTTCTTTTTACCCATTAGTCTAGTTTTTTCTTGTTTTCTTTTAGGACAAAGAAGAATTTAAGCTTGTGGATATTTGATAGGTGTATTAATATACACATTTTATCACGTTTATTTACTTCATTTGACATCGTATTTCGCCAATAAAAGCATGCTATATGCATGTTTTCGTACTAATGTGTTTATTTCGGAGTAATACCATTTGTTTAGGTAAAATGGTATGTTTTGCAGGTATTTTGAGACTTGGAACATTAATTATATATCATTAGGAAGCTGCACGTCAAATTTCAGAAGAAATGGATCACAAATGGAAGAGTTATGAAATAAACGACCCAAAGACAAAGCAGTATATTACACGACCGTGTAACTTTAGGCCTAGAAGTTACACGGCCGTGTAACTTTATTTTGCCACGTGGATGCCAAGTCAGCTCAGGAAGGTGTCCAGAAAGTGTTGCAGAATTACACGGCCGTGTAACTTGGCCGTGTAATATTACACGGCCGTGTAATTTTTGTACTAAAAGTTACACGGCCGTGTAACTTTAACTGGTGGCCAGATTTACTTTTTCTCCCACTATGAATTTTTTATTCCATCTTGTGCTGTCATTCTCTTGGTGGACGACCAGATCCAGATCCCATCTGGATTTGAGGCCATGTGATGAAGGAAGTGGGTCTTGGAATGATGATGTTTGCCATTGTTCAAATTACCATTTTACCCTTGGTGTGTTAGTATAAATAGATGTGTTTGGTTAGCCTTAGAACCATCTCCTATCTTATATATCTCTCTAGTTACATTGTGTTTGTGTTTGTGTGCAACTTCAAGTGTGGATTATCTTCATTTTGTAAGTTTGTTTCTCTTTTACTAGTCATGAGTGGCTAGTAACTTTATTTTCTGGTTTTGTATTAAGGATTATGATTGTGATTTAATATAAAGTTTGATGTTTGATTTTATATCCTTCTAGTGATATGATTTTGAGGCTTAACAAGCGTTTGGTTTATATTTATTTCATTTTGGCCATTTGATCTCAAATATAAACCAATCTAGTCATACAACTTATGAAATCCGTAATTGTTTTATAAAATGTTATTTGTGACAATCATCTTCATTGGTGAAAATCATATCACATGTTTTGACGTTCCAACGCTTGTTTAGGAGTATTGAACATTGTTGGGAACATTCACATAAAACATAATGCAATCTTTCATTCAAATTCTATGATGATGTATGTGCGAGCTTTCGGCATACACTTGACTAATCTAGATTTGATTAGTAAGATTAGTCTTAGTTAACGAGCTTCTCTTGACTAAGGTACATTAGGTGAATGGTGTATGTGCGAGCTTTCGGCATACACAAAGTACCAACTTAGAAAGATTAAAGTTATAAACATCATTCTTATTGTTATTTCCAATCATATGACTAAAAATGCAAAACCAGAATTTGTCCCCAAATTATAAAATACAAAAGCAATTTTTCCATATTTTGTCCCAAGTCAAATATACTATCATATTTCAACTAAACATCAAAACCCCCCCCCCCCCCTTTTGTTACTATCTTTACAAGTTTAAATCTCGTGAAAATCAATGTATAATTCATTAGACCATCGCTCCCTGTGGATCGACCCTACTTGCCATTTATACTACATAGTTAGTATTTATAACAAGTAGTGTAATCTCGAAATATTGGTAATCAACAAATCATTTTAAAACCATATTTCAACTCTTTTATTTTGTTGGTTTCGACACTCAACAAGGACTAATGTATTATAACGTGTTTTGTAAGGTCTAATGTTGACCAATTTCCTTTTTCCTTTTATATTAGAAGTAGAGATTACATAAATTATATTTATGTATGAAATATAGTATCAAAGTGCAAAGTGCAAGTGTGTCAAAATAAAAAAGGTAAGCAATGATGTATGACCAAATTGTGTGTATGTCTAAAATTGTAGAATCTTAGTGCAAAATGAAAGAATAAACAATAACCACATTGCATATGTGACAAAATTGTATATTTGTGTTAAAAGTGATGTATTAAAGTGCATAAAGGACAAATTTGTAGATATGACTAGAACTTACCAGAATGATCAAAATCCATATTGCAAGTGTTCTGACCAAAATGACCAAAACTGCAAGAATGATCAATATTACATAGAGGAATAAAATTGAAAAATATAGCATTAAAGTAACAAAATGAAGAATTAAATTACCAAAATGCATAAATGACCAAATTTGCATAGATGACAAAAATTTTAGGAATGGCCAAAATACATATTACACAATATGCTAAATGACTCAATATCTCAATTTATGAATATGAAAGCAAATGTGTTACACTTGGTACCAAACCCTTACAAAATGGGCTATCAAGTTTGGTGATTGTACAATACCAGCTATACAATTTATAAAAAAGGAAATAATTGGGAATCAATTTACCAAAAGGAGTAACAAAATAAATGCCCATCTTTCCTTAAAGTTATTTTGAAACACCATCACTTAAGGATTTTCATAAAATACCCTTTTTGTTTCCATATGTTATCATCATCGTTCAAAAATCCTTTTCCAGTGGAAATTTAAAATCTCATCATCTTCAAAAGTTTCTCTTTATGTTTAAACATCATTTTAAAACGCATTAGATTTTGTTAAAAACTTGTTTCAGAGTTTAAGTTGCAGAAAATCATTGGGTCCCACTCAGATAAAACATCTTGGTTTTTAAAGTAGCGAGGTTGTTACAATTCAAATACCATTACACAGTTTAAAATGAAACCACACAACCTGTGGCCTTCTAAAACATCCAGCTCCTCTAAAGTCCTCTAAACTCCTCAACCTGAGTACACATCAAAATAAGTTAGGCAATTGAAATGCCTAGTGAGCTTACCCGAGGTTGACCCATTTCGAGTGGGTAGTGAACTACCACACTCGGGACAAACCCCCAAAAATATCTTTGACACACACTTCAAAAGTTATTTAAAACATCATAATGATTTACTCAAAATAGATAGTTATGATATGCAAATGCAATGCATGTTGCAACTATCCCAAACCCGCGTCCATCACATAAAAGTCCAACTTACCACAATGGCACCTACCTAAGTTCACAAATGACACGCACAAAGCATGTCACTTGATCCCCGTATAGGCAAAACTAGGACTAGTGGCCATCACACTAGCCCCATGAGGGTTAGCAACTCCCTCATGCAATTTCCTATAGTCGGAAACAATCCCAATACAACATTGAGGGTAGCTATCCAGCCCAAAAGGCCCTCTACATGGGTATGACATCATAAAGGTGGCTATCTCAGCCAAACATCATTAAGGTCATCATAAGGTTCACACGGTCAATCTCATCCTATATGCAATGCAATGCACAAATAGGATGCTCAAAACATCTTTCAAAACATCATCATCATCTTTATTTGAAAACATCTTTAGAAACTCATTTTCATGTAATACACAAGTAGTAATCATATAACACGTTGCACATAATAACATGCATGAAAAGTAATTGATAACACACACAAAAGGTTGTGGGAAAGATGTGTACTCCTGGTAAACTCACTCAAGGTCAACTGACGAGTCAACGCTAACTCCACACAAGGTTTGATGCATAGATAACTGCTCCTAGACATCAACTCTTCCCTCCAAATCCTCTTTGATAAAAGTAACTTGAGTTCTCCATATCAAACGCCAAGTTGCTACAATCTACTTCCTTCCTACAACACCAAAAGAGAAGGTGTCACAGTCGATTCATCTAAAAGTTGCACTATAATTACTGTTTTTTAAACCAAGAAGGAACTATCATCCATCATCCAAAATGAAGTTCTTAGCTCCCTAATATAAGAAAAATCTTAGTTAAAACATCCCCAAAGTTTGGCATTAAAATAAGGACCCAAAGCCCAAACCATAAAGCTCAAAACCCAAAAAGTGACAAATCTAGACATACCCAATTACACGGGTCGTGTTTTTGGAAACACGGGTCGTGTAAAACCCATCAGACAGCACAGAAACTAACACGGTGCGTGTTTTATAACACGGGTCGTTTTCAGCACACTGTAGCTTAGTTTTTGGTCCTTTTAACTCCCTTTTGACCCAATTCAACCCAAGACCAAATATACATGAAAATACATGATTAAGAACTATTTTGCAATTATTTAACTTCCATTCAAAGTGTTCCTGACTCAACCCAATTGAAATTCCTTATCCAAGTTCTTATCTCTTAACAAGATGTAATAACACCAAGTTCATAGTCAATCATTACACTTAACACCATTAAGTACCCCCATTAAGTTCTTAACCAAGTTCATCCCTCAAGGGAATCATTCCCACATAACTCTAAAGAAGATAGCCTCATGGAATCTGCAATTCCAATCATTGGTTCAAATAGTTAAACCCATGGAATACCCAATTCCATTTCATCAATTGATGATTACAAGTGGAGATTCCTTCTTCCATTCCATGGAGTCATTAGAAGATGATCCTTACTCCATTATTACTTCTAATTTGATGCAATAAACTCATTCACCCATTAAACAAGAGATCCATTCATCATATACTTGAATAAAACCCATTTCAACATAAAATTCCTAATTTCAAGTGATTCAAAGTTAAAGACTACACATCAAGGGTTGGAATCCTTAGGGAATCATTAGAAATGAATCCCCTCATCCAAAACTACCAAATCCAACCATCAATTTATAGATTCTTCAACTATTCATCAAATCCCCAAATTCTAGGGTTCATAACACCCAAATCAATCAAGAAAATGAATCTAAAGAATCCATGGATTGAATGTAGACCCCAACAACTTAAAAACATCAAACAAGCATTGGGAATCATAGGAAAGACCTCCTCCCATCATAAAACTAGGATTGGGTCCAAACCTCAAACCCTAACTCGAATCCAAAGCTAGAAGATGAAAGGTTTATACTTTAGATTGCTAGGAAACTTCAAGGTTTGAAAGAATCATCAAATCCAAGCTCAAATCTCTCAAGAACTCCAATAAAATCGTCATCTCCTCTCATCCTCTCTCTTAAATCACGTTTTTACTAAAATGGGGAAAAACCCCATCAAAAACTCTACATCTTTCAAGATTTGCAACATTAGTCCCCGTAGTTTGATCTTTCTTCACCTAACAACCCAAAAGTCTATTATTCTCATTAGAAGTCTCCATATTCATACATATGCCCCAAATACAATTATTCATTTCTCTTGAGTCATTGACTAGGTCAACCCTAACCCTTAGTTTCCCAAATTGACATAAATGGCCCCTTACACTAAAATTCTTCACTATTTGGTCATTAATATAAACTTAAGGACTTATTTAACTTACTTAAAGTTTCTACATAAATTCCTTCATAATATTTTCTAATCTTTCTAAATCCTTGACTAGTCAAGTCCACTTAGGGTAAGTTTGGCCAAATTGACACTTTTAGTCCTTATGATAAAATTTCTCATATTTGGTTTAAAAATATATTTTTAAACTATATTTGGCTCATTTATACGCGATATAAAAATATAACAAAGTATTAAATTTGTTTATTTATTTGTTTTCTTTATTTACAAAATAAATTTTATTTTGTCGATTTAAGCCCAAAACTCCTAGACCCAAAACACGGATGTTACATCTTTACTTTCCTTTGAGATAAATTTAGAGGATCTTCGCTGGTTGATCATGCACCATGATTTAACTTCTCACTCAACTTAGCTTTCAAAATCCTCTTTAACTTCTTCCTCGATTTCATCATTGACTTGGGTGGTTGTGTTTCATCAACTACATCCTCTTCTTGTGTTTCATAAACCACATCAGATGTCTAAGAAATGTTTACTTCTTCCCAAAAGGTTGGGTGTATATATGTGAATACATGATGCTTAAAAGTTTCCAAAGAAAAGTTAATATATACAATTTTTTTTCAAAATCTATGTATAAAGGTTCTTTCAATGCAACTAATATTTCATCTGATGTATATCTTGATCGTAGAAGATCATTAGCATCTGGGTGACCATTGGATGCTTACATAACAAGAACATCTTAGAGTTCTTCATCTAACCTTTCAACATGAACAACATATACCCATTCATTTACCCATCTTTCGGTCACATCATCTAAACCTTGTTGCAGTACTTGACTTTCTTGATGTGAATTTACCTATCCTTCATTCACAACCTCAACTTCTTTTACCCATTCCACGCCTTGTTCAAACATTTAAATTTCTTGATATGCATTTTCTTCAACCAACTTTTTTTTACCTTGTTAAGATATTTAAACATTTAATAACAATATAGACATATGTGTATCTAATTACTATAAAATAAAATGCATATTTCTACGAGTGATTGTACTAGATTTGGTTATTGTTCCAACTTTGGTGCTCGTCTCAGCCTTGGTTCTTTTCCTTGGTTATTCCTTAGTACATGGCCTTTATACTTCTTTCTTCTCTTTTACTGGTGGTGCTTATGTTAGGTTTTTGCATGTCCTTTGTTATGCCCTTCTTGATAACACCTTTTCAAAATTTTATGCTACCAATACCCCTTACTCTCTTAGATCCTAGATCATCCTTAGTCACGTGTATTTTCCTTTTGGTAATAGGCCCTCCTGGAATTCTTCTACCCATTAGTGACATTGGTTTAGTATATGCGGTTTTGGGCCACATATTGCTCCCATTAAGTGGCATAGTATTATCATTATAATTATAGGCAAACATTTATTTATTAAAATAATTACTTATAAAAGCATCTGGTTGGTGATGTGTGTACTTCATAGTTATATATGCATAGACACGATGATACCCAACTATTTCCTAAAAGTGTACAAGTATAGTACCTCCTAGAATACCATTTTCCCTAGCTTCTCGCGCCCTTCCATTAGTAAACAATGCCTCATTACAAGTGTGTTGTATACGTTCCTTCGCATCCAACTAATCCTTTAAACAATTTGCTCAAACACGACAAAACCCTAGCACTAATAAAAAATTAGGATTCTGAAGCTACCGTAGAAGCTTAGACGGTTAGTAAATCACTGGCTATGATGAAGAGGATTGGAAACTGCGCTTCATTTCTCCCCACTAAGCTAAATGATCCAAAATATTTTATTGATTTTGCTCTCATGTGTTGCATAACGAAACAGAAGATGTCACTTCTGTTTTCAAAACAATTTGATTATGCCCCCATTAACCATAATCCGTTTAGTAGTAAAGGAATTAACTGATAAATAACTTCCAATAAATAAGTTGTCGAGTGTTCAAAATTTTTTAATATTCCAATAAACTCTTCCATTAAATCTCAATCACTATTAGTAACATGTTTTTGCCTTTTGAAATTATGTCGTAAAATAATCAGCAAATTGGTTCTTTAGCGTATCATAGTTTCAAACATAATGCATGTGGAACTCCATCTAGTTTCGGCGTCCCAAGCGGGACTATATGGAGTTACGCCAATTTATATTATATATGTGTGACTTTATTATTTTTAAGCACATTTGTTAACAAAACTTTGAAATTTTCAACCCTAAGATTTATTCGTTTCCTTACCATCTTGCACCAACAAGATAATTATATGACAAACACATCGAGTATGAAAAAAGCAAGCCCAATAAAATAGTAAAATACTTTAAATTTAATCTATTTGCGACGATTGTATTATTACTTGCATTGTCAAAAGAAATAGAAAAAGGGTTTTTTCGCTTAAGTAGTAAACCATTATTATAACAGTAACTAAAATAGCAAACAAACGAGCCGTCGTACGTGGATAAGCATATAGTTCAAAAGAAATAACTCGTTTGTTCATTACCCAAGTGGTGAGATCTATCAAACATGTCGTTATGTCAAGATGGCTATTGGGAGAAGATCCGTTGGAGGACCAAACATCGTAAGTTAAAGAAAACCCAATTTTTTTGCAATCCCAATCGCAAATATTTTTTGGCTAGTTCTCTAAAATGTATAATATTACGTCTTGAAGTAGTGCTTACTGGTATTGAGGTTTTAAATGGTTTCTAATAATCTCTACCAACTGTGGGTTGTTGAAGTTGTCGAAAGGCAAGCATTGTTAGATCACGAACTTTCAAATTTGTTTATGAATTATCTTATTGTTGTAAACAAAAGTCGCTCTTTTGGGAGTAACACCCGGTTGAGTTGAATCCAATTGTGCTTTTAATGTGAGACATGTTTTATTTGCATGTGTTCGCAACATAATATTGTTGTTTTTTTTCAACAGAACCACCACACTTTTTATAGTGAGCTTTTTCCACGACATTCGATATTTCACACAAATAAAAATGATCCCAAATATCTTTCTTCCAACTAGTCACTAAAATCTTATGACAACGTTAATTGAAGTCTTAAATGGAAAATTTTCTTGAACTAAATGTCATTTTTGGAAAGTAGAGCATTTTGTGTGTTGAATACTAGCATCTAACATCTATTTATATGTGTTTCGAGGAAAAAAAAAGGTCAAAAGACATCCATATGACCGTTAAAAAGGTCATCTAATAACTATAAAAAATTAAAAAAAATTACTGTTTCAATAGACAGAAAAAATTGGTTTCAAGTCTGTTTTGGATTTGATTTTTGGAAAATCTGATTACTGATTTGGTGTCCAATTTGACCTGGAGCATAAAGGTTGCAATCCGGTCATAATTCGGTGGATTATTCAGTTTAATTTAAGGTAAAATCTCTTTTCACAAAATTTGATTTTCGGATCGGACCAGATCCATTCTAATCATTGTTATTCATTTCTAATAGTTACAAAACATTGTTTAAATTATTATTTTAAACTTACAAATCACATACTTAGATAATTATAAAAAATAAACAAAACTATAAAACATCATTTACAATAATTAAGTAAATCGAAAGGGAGGAGCCGTCGCCACCGCTATCTCAACCCTTCTTCATTTTTTCTTTAATTCTTTATCGATGTACCACAATCACTTACATGTCTTCATCACCATTATCATTGTCCACCGCCATCGCCTCCACCGATATTTTTAACTGTCAACATACCTTTATCATTACCCCTAAAAATAAAAAAGTTTGATAAGTATCGTTATAAAACATAAGATTTTATAGAATAAAGTGATTTAATGAATATTTTCATGATACAACAATAAAAAAAAAAACGATCGTAGAAATAATACTATAAATCGATATCATAACCCTTTAAACATTGATTTTAAAAGTTTCCTCTTGAGATAAAAATCTATAGAAAATACATTTATTTTAACTAGTTTTAACAAAATGACACACTTAGCATATGGGTTTGTATTGCAACTATAAAAGACTTCAGGGGGGATAAATGTAGATTATTAATAGAACGACAGCAATATAAGATTAGCCAAATCCTCCCCAAACCAGAAGCACACGCTACATTCACAAATTACAATCGGGTCTATTCCCCGATCCGCTCGTCGGAACCTATATATTTTTCTCTGCCAGGTATGTAATTTTGATCTGTAATTTTGATATTTGGTTCATGAAATTCAGAATTAATGTCTGATCTTATTACAACTCAATTCCTCCATTTCAAATCAGGGTTTCTGTTCCTTTTTCCCCTTAATTTTAAAGTTATCTAAATTCGGGTTCTTGGTGTTGATTGGACATGTGAGTTCTGTTAATTTGATGATCGTGGCTGAAAAAGTTCCAGTCTTCCCTTTGCCAAATTTTCTTATAGTGTATAGCTGGATAATTTGACATCACTAGATTTTCAGAAGCTTTCTTTAACAACTTTTGGATGACTATGACTGTGTTAGATGAGATCGAAAAATTGATCAATCGATTGATCATGTTACCATTGTGGTCAAAGTAATTTTATAGTTTGGAGGTTCTGATAGATGTTCAACTATTTACTTGTATTCACACACAACGAGTTAGGGCTTGTTTGGATGTGCCTTTGAAAATTTGAGACTGATTATCTGGTTATTGTGACTTTAGGTTTTAGTGTCAGGTAACCTATACATGATTATGTAGGGGGTCAAATAACCATTTTGGTGCTAACCTTAAACATATACCTTCTAATTAATCATAGTTTCCAAACAATGAATATCATCAAAAGTGATTATTACAAGTTCAAGCACATCTAGTTATTAGATTATCTAATTTTTATCACTCAATATCACATAAACACTTTCAAGATGCAAATCTAACCACCCCTTACGATTTAACTTTATCAAATCCCAAATTTTACTCGAGCATTTTTGCTCTTTTATTCTTATATGATTCAGTTTCATTTATTTTCCTGAATAGTTTGTAAGCTTACTTGTCAAGCAGTGGTTTCTATAAACAGTTAAAAGAACCTTAATGGAGAAAGGAAAAGCTTCTAGCCTATTCGTTAATGATGGTTCATTTATGGAGAAGTTCAAACAACTTCAAGAACAGAAGGAAAAGGGCCCACCACCTTTATCAGCCTCCCAAAAACCTAACCCTGTTTTAAGTAATAACAACAAGTCTTTATCTGGTGGCAAACTTGCATTTAGCCTTAAACAGAAATCAAAACTTGTTACACCTGCTGTTAAGTTAAGTGAAGATGAAGAAGATGATGAGAGTAATCCATTAAGTGATGTACCATCTAAAAGACAGAAGTTTGACCAGCCTTCTTATGCCTCTGACCAATCATTAAAACAACTTCATGTTGGTAATTGCTTCTTACTTTTGTCCCCTCTTTACTTTTTCGAATTCTTTTAGATTTATATTGGCTGCCCTTTTTCTTTATGGATCTATATTATATGTGTACGTCTTTTCTTCGTTCTTTGGAATCTTTCTTGGCTTCCCTTGTTTGCAAATTCCCACATCAATATCACAGCAGTTGAAGGAAGCCCTCAATTCGAAGGGCATTTACGTCTTTTTCACAGAAGAGATCAAGAGCGAGTCTTTTCTCACCGTTTTCTCTGGGATAAAAAATTGCAAATTTTTGTCCCATTAACATTACTTGTGTCTGACGAGGAGGGCATTCACGTCTTTTTGGGTGGGAAAATAATTACACAATCTTATAAAAAGTTGAAGGTTGTACCTTTTGCAAGGGTGAGAAAAAGGGCAAAAGATTCTTGAATTACTGGTGTCTGATGAATGCAGCTTATACATAATTCATCTGTCAACATTGGTGGAAAGAGAGGTTCAGTTGTTGATGCTCTTGGTTTTAATCAGTTCTTTAAGTGACATATGCAGCCACACCACCAAGTCCAAGTGATCCCACAATAAAGAAGGTTGCAGATAAACTCGCAAGTTTTGTGGCCAAAAATGGAAGGCAATTTGAACATATCACAAGACAAAAGAATCCCGGAGATACCCCTTTCAAGTATGTTCATAAATTGGAATTACATTTAAGTTTTTGACATACACTTTTGTTGTATCATACTATCTTTTTGATGTGATATCATGTAAACTTTATAAAAACGGTTAATCATACAAAAGATAATATCCAAATTCCAAAAGTTTACATGATTTTTGATTTTCTTTTTGTAGGTTTCTTTTTGATGAAAGCTGTGCTGATTACAAGTATTATGAATATCGTGTTATCGAAGAGGAAAAAGCTCTTAATTATTCTGTGGACTCCCAAACTTCACAGATTGGTTTGTGCCTAACTAGAAATGCTGTTATTTTTCCTGAATGTTTATTTAAAACGACGTAGTTTTGGGCACATATGCTATTAAGGGCCTAACTTTTTTGGTGGATTTTGTAGCAGGAAGTGGAAAGAGTATTGCAGCAAATAGTTCTCAAAGATCACATCAACAACAACCACCAAATTATCAGATTCCTGCTTCAGCTTTATATGAAGCTACTGATAATGAACACATATCATCAAGTGAAAGGGGTAATTATGGTAGTTGATTCTTTGTTTTATTCTTAAATATGAAGCATACTGAAAGTACATAGCTATTTCTACCATAGGTGAATCTACTGCCCCTTCAGGTTCAGATCCAATAGCAATGATGGAGTTTTATATGAAGAAGGCTGCACAAGAAGAAAAGAGAAGACAACCAAAACACTCCAAAGATGAAATGCCACCTCCTGCTTCTTTACAAGGTTTTATTTTTATTGAAATGCATAATGTACTCTCACCATTTTATAGATTTAGCCACTGAACTATGATCTTTTTTTATGTCCATTATAAATATATATATATATATATATATATATATATATATATATATATATATATATATATATATATATATATATATATATATATATATATATATAGTTCGGTGTCTAAATCGACAAAATGGTGAAAGTACTTTTTTTTTCCTAATTGGGTAACATTGAAGAATATTTTTTTTAAACAGTCATAACAAGTAATTTTTTTAGTCACTATAGAAATGAAAAAACAGGGGAAAAGTACATTGTGCTTTTCTGTAATTTCCAATGATATCAAAATTTTAAAACCATGTAAGCAGGAAAATTGTGATGATGATTGACAGGTGGCGGGAAAAGAGGTCATCATATGGGGGATTACATACCACAAGAAGAGCTTGATAAATTCATGGCCACATGTAATGACGTGGCAGCACAGAAAGCCGCAAAGGAGGCTGCTGACAGAGCACGGATTCAGGCCGATAACGTGGGCCATAGACTCTTGTCCAAAATGGGCTGGAAAGAAGGTAAAGAAATATAAATATTTTTTAAAAATTAAACAAGAAGGGTAAAAGGAGTAAAGTACATTGCTATTTTTATAAACTACAGGTGAAGGATTGGGGAGTTCTAGAAGTGGCATAGCGGATCCAATTATGGGTGGTAATGTGAAAAAGGATAATTTGGGTGTTGGTGCTTCTCAACCAGGTGAAGTAACACCTGATGATGATATTTATGAACAGTACAAAAAACGTATGATGCTTGGTTACCGTCATAGGCCAAATCCTCTCGTAAGTTACTTACTAATAAAATACCATCCTACTTTACTTTTGGTTTCTATATAGGCTATGTATGTACTTTGTTTTTATATGTAATACAACATGTTTATGGATTTTTTTTTTTTTTTTTTTTGTAGGGAAACCCTCGGAAAGCATATTATTAGTCGACACAAACGACAAAAAATCAATTGGTTGTTGTTACTTTCAACATGTAACGTGGATCAAAGAGAATTGTTTGTTTTTGGCCGCTTTGTTGTGTTTAGTGCATATATTTTCAACTAAATTGTGTGTGAGTTTCGTTTTCAATATACTTTTGCTATTTGTTTGTTGAATGCTATTTTGTTCAAGTATGTAATCCAGATATGTGAAAATGGATTCATGTTTTTATCCATGTCATTTGGTTTTAGACCAACTGATGTAAGTTTTTGTTTTCACTAAGGAATGTCCAAGTAGATGTATATAAAATATTTGAAATATAGAATCTAATGGGAAATTTCTCTATAGATGTTCAAAAAAAGGACAAATTTTCACAATTGGTGATTACAATATTTTGACCAAGTAAGGCCTAAAACCAAATTCACTTGATGCAATAGAGTAATAAAAGTAAAATGCATATTTATGTAGAAGTGTTTGACAGAAATAAATATAAACTTTTTAAAACTGTGAAGTTACATAACATCTAAAAACTAAATGTTTCTAAAAGTTACTTGAAATAATTTTTGAATTACGAGTTTTTTTATTTGATATAAAATCCGATATCCCGTACTATCGGACGAGGCTTTTTATTGTAGTCGAGTGTTTTTTTTAAAGCTAAAAGTTAAAATTTCTTAAAAGTTGATGGCTAAAGATACCGACTAACATGCTTGATAGTGATTTCAAACTCTTAGAATAGTGTTTGGTATGCAGTAATCAAAGAATGAATGTAATAAAGTATTCCGTCGGAATGAAAAAGATTATGTTTGGATGCTCGGAGGAATGGAATGGACAGTTTCTCATGGAATGCGATTCCTTCTCTTTGGCTGAAGAAAATTTTTCATCGGGATTGGATTCTAATAAAAGGAATATACCAAGACCAATATATTTTAAATCTTGAGATGAAAATTCCTAGATGGCAGGGAGGAGCATCTCAAAGTATGTGGCAAAGGATCAAAGGCTTTTCATTCCATGGAGGAGGGGTGTTTTTTTTTTCATTCCCTCTTAGAATGGAATGATATATAATACAATGAAATTACTTTTTTGTTATAATATTCAATAAATATCAAAAAAAAAAATTAATTCTTAAAACTTTATTTAAATAATTATTTTATTATTAAAATTAATACTTTTTTATCATATTTATATTTTAAGATTTTATGGTATATTGTTTTCTTTATTTTGTAACTTCTTTTTAAATATATATTATTCACTTTTCAACTATTTGCAAAACATATGATATGTATTTTGAATAAACTGAAATATGTTTATATGTAATTTATATAAAGATATATCTTTATTTAACAAAAACTGATTTATAAAATAACATTGTTTTCTTATTATCAAATTTACTGCATTTCGTTTTTTATATATTAATAAAAAACACTATGTTTGAATGACTCATTTCATTCATTTGAACCAACTAACATGACAATGAAATATAATGATTCATTCAATTACGTCATCCATTCCATTCGTTCATGATTTTATTACATCGTACCAAACAGATCATTTACTTTGATGTCATTTCAAGCATTCAAAAGTAGATCGGTAAATATTGAGTATACGTCATAATCTTCAACTCGGTACTATTATTTTACAATATCTTATCTTTTTTTTACAGGATAATAAACAAATTATTTATCATCCCACCAATTCAAGTTGGACCATAAATAAAACATAATATATGTACATATGTCGTCAACCCACCTACCATTCTTACTTCATTTACCTTTCTTTCTTTATCACACATTCTTCTCTCCTACTTTATCATTCCAAACCCCATGAAGAAAATTTGATGATAATTGAATTTCTCTCTTCTATTAATACAGTAACTCATGACCCTCAAACTCACTTTCACACAACTCTTATTCCATCTTCTTTCAACACTTGATGGCTAGCTTGGGCAAATACTCTACCTCCAATGATGCTTCCACTCACACAAGAGGTATCATTTAAATACAATTACCATATTACATTATCTTGTAATTTACATCAAATATCGTTTAATCATGTCAATTTGTTTGTATGTGAGACAGAGTTTACAAGTCATTTACAACAAGGTTAATTGATTTATCGTAATTGTTGTTTTTATTTTGCTTCTTGCGTAGAGCAGGGCACTGTCCCCTATAAAAATATTTTTAAGGGTTATTCTGTAAACCACCCCATAGATTTAAAAAAAAAAAGGACAATATAAATATATTTGCCTGTTTATTATTTAAGTTTTATTGATTTGGTGTCATTTTGTTCAATAGTCTAGGATTTGTAATTTCGGTTTCTCTGTATTACTTGTAATCGTTGTATTATTACGAAAGCAATTTTGTCAGTTAAAAATGCCGATGAGTTTTGTCATGCACGAGGGCACTTATGGCCTAAAAATATAACCGTAATATTATTTTTAGCCACGTATAATACTTTTTTTTTTACTCACAAGCATTATTGACGGTGTGTTTTTCACATATACACGATTTTAATCCTCGGGTCCATTTCATATATTTGATTTATAGTTTTGTGTATATAGCTTCTAACAAAGTTTCTTGAAACAGAGTCATCAAATCAAGAATCTAGGGTTCATTTCTCTGAAGACGAAAAAACTCTCATCACTAGGATGTATAAGCTTGTTGGAGAAAGGTGAATTTTGGCATATCTTTGATGCATATATTGTTTTGTATGAGGTCGCTTTTTAACTCGTTTTAACTATTAGTTTATTCGTTTTTGTTATAGTTTTTATGTTTTGACTTCAAATCCCGAACTTATATCTAACCAAAAAAGTAAATATATGGCACCTACTTGATATATTGTCAAATTTAGGGGTAGATACGTATTTATATGACAACTGACAGCGTTTTATATATATTCTCAACTTATGCAATAACGGTTTTCCATACACAATATGCAACCACGTCGTTTCACTTTTATACCAATTATACAATAATGTTCAACTTTTTCTACCTATATATTATGTTTAACTTGTTTCACATTTTTTTACTCAACTAACACAAATTATACAAGGAGTTTAATGGTAAAATATATATATTTTGATACTAAAATTAAAAATTCGCTACATATAATGTAAAAAACAAAACAACTTTGTTTCATAAATAGATGAAAATGCAAAATATTATTGCAGAAAATGTGATTTAACCCATAAATGTAATATCTGATGAGGTGACATGATAATATGCCAGATAAATCAGTAAGATAAGTGGGAAATGACTACCCTCGTATCATGCTATTATATTATAGGAAGTGATATGTACACAACAATTTTTATCCATACACAACAATATTACTGTTTTTTATGTATATATTACAAGCTAATGATATATGATAAGTTTAATGATATATTGATGAGACTCTGTATGCTTATTTTTTTAGTTAGAAACCTAAAAGACAATAATTATGGTGTAATAATGTTGGTAGATGGTCTTTGATTGCCGGAAGGATTCCTGGAAGATCTGCAGAGGAAATTGAGAAGTACTGGACTTCCAAATATTCAAGAACTAACTGATCCATCGTATACAAGAAGGGATGGGAGGGTGATAGGAGAAGAGTGATGGGGGTACGTTGGGGATTCCAAGTGTACAATTGTCGTTATTTTCTCTGTTTGTATTTTGCATCTTTTTATTGGCTACGACAATAAGCATGTTAACTTTGTATGTAAAGATAATAAGTATGTTGGATATTTTTTTTAGGTAAAAGCTATTACTTCTATAGTTCTATGCAACGTTACATGGCCGAGATGCGTTGACTGTTGAGGTATTGGACTTTGAACTTTGATTTTTATGGGAGTGACTATTGGAACGAGTAGGGGTGCAAACAAGCCGAGCCGATTCCAAGTCTGACCAAGCTCGGCTCGGGCTCGATTCGTTACGAGCTTTATGGTCTCAAGCTCGGCTCAAGCTCGTTAAGAAATATATAGGCTCTCGGGCTCCGGCTCGGCTCGTTTACTTCTTGACAAGCCTAAACCAGCTTAAGCTCGGCTCGAGCTCGTTAAGAAGCTCGTTTACTCTAATGCAGGAAAATAACAACTTACTTAATAACTTAAATTCTAAAGCAAACAAAAGACGTGGAAAATAAAAACTCCAAATTACAAAATATTCAAACTCCAAAATTCAAACAACCTAAAATGTAATTAAATCATCCATAAGCAAATTAAACAACTTCAATCCAATTTGTTATTCAAAAAAAAAGTCTTCCTTGATGCAAATTCAATCCAACATGTGTGATATGCAAATTAATTTTGAACTTATTCATCTTTAGTTTATTTTTTGAATAATTATAGTCTTTATTTAATAATATTATTTGTGTTATTATATTTAACAATTTAAAATGCAATACATATCTAAATACCACACAAGGGATATATATTAAGAAAAGCATAAGTGACAATATTATATTATAATCCTAGAAACTAAAAAATTGTAATTATATACGGATAGTTTATTTTTGGTTATAAATATTTGATACTATAACTTATTAAATAATTATAATAAAAAGACATGAGTTAATTTGTAAAAATCTAATAGGCATAAGGATTGTTTTTGTAAAATTATCAAAGTTGCGTACAAAATCAATTTTTAATAACCTTTTGGGGAGGACCTTATGAATGTAGGCTTCTTTTAACGGTCTAATTTTATTTGTATTTCTTCTTATTTATTAAAATATATCCGAAATAACGTAAGGTAGTGTGTTTTTTATAAAGAAAATTAAGTTTTCCATTTATGTAATTAACAATAATGATGTTGTTTGAAAAGAATATAATATATAATAATTAATATAACCAATGCATTTGTAAATTTTATAACTCGTGTAATTTGTTGTTCATGAATTTTGTAACTTTTTAAATGAAAGTTTTTTATTTATATCTTCATGCATATATAATGCATAATAATTGTTTACTTTTAAAAAATCCGGACTTGATTGTACCGGTGGATTTAGTTCATGAGTACGCCTTCTCAAGCTTTGAGACATCAGACTGTCGAAAATGGTGTCCTTCTGTTTCATCTATTTTATCTCGCATAAACATACTCTCAGCTCCAACTCAAATTTGTCAGACTTTGCAATTCTTTGTCATTTTTAAAGAGTGGTTGTCAGACTTTGCAATTCTTTGTCAATTTTTAAAGAGTGGTTGTTATTACATGTCATTTATATATTTTATTTGTTTAATATAAATTATAAAACTTTAAATAACATTAATTAAAAATCAAGAACATAACATTTATATTTAAAAAAATATATAGCATTAAAATTTTAAAAAAACATAACATGAACAAAGTTATATATATATATATATATATATATATATATATATATATATATATATATATATATATATATATATATATATATATATATATATATATATATATATATATATATATATATATATATATGTGTGTGTGTGTGTGTGTGTGTGTGAATGTATGAGTTGATTGATAATATTATCATGTAGACAATGCTATTTTGTGAAAAATGTCAAAGTAAATATGTTTGTTTGGTAATGTGACTACGAAAAATTAATTAGTTTACAAATTTATATCTTTTATAAGAGTCATATGAGTTCTTTATGATTCTCATTATGTGAGAATAATCATATAAGAATGAATCAGTGAGAATGCATGAGAACAAAAGTAAAAAAGAATGGGTAGATTGTCTACGTAGTTGTACTTCTATATCATGTAATAAACCCAAATAGCCTTTAGTTTGTCATTCTTGTCAAGTATCAAATAATAAATGTTTTTCATTTCATGATGGCACCATTTGACATCATTCATTGTGATCTTTGGACATCTTTCATTTTCACCAAAAATGGGATACAAATACTACATGGTGCTCATTGACAACCACATTCCATATATGTGTGTTTATGCATTAAATTCACCAATTTCTCCAAATTTTCACCAACCATCATATATACTTAATTCAGTCGCAAAATCAAATATTTTCAGTTCAATATATGAGGTAAGTGATAGAATATAGAATTGCTTGATCTTAATATTGAGGGTTTAACCCCATATAAATAGGGATACAAAATGGGGCTCATGGCCAAACCTAAACTTTAATGGGCTTACCAAAACCCTAATGGGTATTAACCCTAATCACTAACATCCCCCCGCAGTTTGATCGAGAGGAGACGATTAAACTGAAAAAATAAACAAAACATAAAAGAAAAACATAATTGAAAAACAGCGGCAGCGGTGGCAGAGCTCTGACGATGGCGGCTAATAATAACTGCTCGTCAGAGAAGAAAAGAGGAGGAGCGGCGGCCAGAGGCGGATCCGTTGAAGAAGAAAGGAGAGCCGTGACAGTGATCATGGAGCCAACGGCGGAAGAGTCCAGAGAATGGCAGCGAGCAAAGAGAGAGGACTCGAGCTGCGGCGGACGGCGCCAATTTCGGTGAGATCGATGACTGCAGTCATGACAGAGGAGAGAAACACGACTGCAAATCGGAGGCTTCCCGACGAAGAATGTCCGAAGAAGAAGATGTCATCCGAGGAGAGGGGCCGAAGCAGACGATGCAGTAGAAGAAACCGATGACGGAGCTCTGGTTTGGTGCCGGCGGCTGTATTATTATTTATGAGAAAAAAGAAGAATGGGAAAAATATTGAAGGCACCTCCCACGACTAGGTCGTCGGAGGTGGAGGTCGGCGGCGGCGGGTTGTGGTCAGCAGTATGATTTTAACCTAGAGCTCTGATACCATGATAGAATATAGAATTGCTTGATCTTAATATTGAGGGTTTAACCCCATATAAATAGGGATACAAAATGGGGATCATGGCCAAACCTAAACTTTAATGGGCTTACCAAAACCCTAATGGGTATTAACCCTAATCACTAACATATGTTAGTGTATGGGTTAGGGCTTCGGCCCAATGTGTTAGTGTTTGGGTTAGGGTTTCGGTCCAATGTCGTTTAGGGTTTTGTTATATATATTCTTATGTAACCTCTCTTATGAATCAATGAGAATATCAACCATTCTATATTTTAACATGGTATCAGAGCGGGTTTAGTGCTGACCACAACCACTTGCCGCCACCGCCCACCTCCGGCGACATTCTTCGTCGGAGGTGCCTTCCCTTCCGTTTGTTTCTTTGCATTTCAGTTTTCCTTTTTTCACTTTAAAATAACCCACGACAACCCAAACACATTCACTTTATCGAGACTTGAGTTTGCACTTCTACCTTCAGCCGTCATCTTCTCCGGCGGCTCATCTCCGACGCCTCTGCACCACCGCCACCCTCTCTTCTGTCACTAGAACTCAAGCAACCTCCGCCGCCTCCTTCTCCGGCATCTTCTTCAACTTCTTCGGCTGTCTTCTCCGTTCGCCCGCTCCTCCCCAGCGAACACCACCACCGTCCTCTACCTACTGCTGCCCTTCCTTCTCCTTCCCTCCTGCTCCCGTTCGCAACCTGCTACGATTTCCGTTCGCGAGTTGCGCCGCCCAGCCGCCGGTTCTGCACCTTCCGTCAACCGCCGCCACTGTTTTTGTTTCCGTCCTCCAACTGTCACCGGCTCCGTGCTCCTGCCAGCCTCCGATGCAAAACCCACCACTCCCCTCCACCGATCTGTTCACGCCGAGTCTACCTGTTTTTTTTTTGGCGCCGACTTCGCCGGAGCCCCCTATCTCGCCGGAACCCTAGCTACTTCCGGTGCACTTTTTCTCCATCGGATGGTCAAGGAATTCAGCGGATGATTTTTTTCCTCCTTCTTTTTCTCAACAAGGCCGACGTGTTTACTCTACTGCAAATTAGACCGAGTGGAACATCTTTATTATTTTTTGTTCTCATTTTTTTTTGTTTTATTTGTTTTACAGTTTCATCGTCCCTCCCGATAAAACTGCGGGGGGATGTTAGTGTATGGGTTAGGGCTTCGGCCCAATGTGTTAGTGTTTGGGTTAGGGTATTCGGCCCAATGTCGTTTAGGGTTTTGTTATATATATTCTTATGTAACCTCTCTTATGAATCAATGAGAATACCAACCATTCTATATTTTAACAGTAAGTTTAACAACTCCGACTTTGCATCCACCTACAATATCACCTTTTGGTTTTTATGACCTCAAACCTCATCATAAAATCGCAAAGACAAACGCATGATTTGTGCCTTAACGATTTCATGTGTACCCTATTAGCCCATGCCAGCATATCCCTTACCATATGGGTTGAAGCACTACATACAGCCTGCTACCTACACAATAGACTCCCCACAAAACGACTAAACTTATACACTCCCACCTTCGTCATATACATACGTCACCCTACCTATAACCAATCTTACCCACGAACACCACTACACCCCCTTAAATTGATCCCACACCAAGTACCCCACAATCACAGCGAAGCACATTTACACCATTTGTCATGCCTCCCCACAACCATCCAACATCCTTCAATACCCCCTAACCCAACCCCTACCACCACCATTGTCACCCCATGACCACCCGAGCACAAGTAGTCATCTATAAACCCCGTCAAATCCTAAATCTCTACACTACCACTACCTCTCCCATCTCCCCAATCCTAAAAAACTATACCCATACTTTATTGGATCCTAATTGGTCTTTTTCCATGAAAGACGAATTTAATGCATTAATGAAAAATGACACTTAGGAACTTGTCACGTGCCCCACTGATAACCTTATAATTCGATGCACGTGGTTATTTTGGCATAAATTTCATGTGAACGGGAGTCCCCAATGGTATGATGTGCCTCACGTAGTTAATGGAAAATCTAATAGTGGGTATCTATTATGATTTGTGACAACACTTTTAGTCTGGTCATCAAACCAACAACCATACTGACCGTTCTCAACGTCGTCGTCTCTCAGTTTTGCCAAACTTGGCATCAAAATGCATTTTTACACAGCGATCTACATGAAATCGTATACATGTACCAACCTTCGGGTTTTGTTGATCGCACCTCCCTTAATCATGTTTGTTGTCTTTGCAAATCCTTCTACAGCCTCAAACAAGGCTCACTGGCATGATATCATAGGTTTGCCTCGTATATTATCGCTAAAGGATTTCGATGCTTGTTGTGTGATACCTCACTTTTCGTATATCAAAATAGGAGTCAAACAACGTATTTGTTATTATATGTTGATCATCCTTATGGCTTCAGACCCGACATTCTTGAAACAGATTATCACCACTCTTTTACGAGAATTTGCTATGTCAAACCTTGGGGCATTGCACCATTTTGTAGGCATATCGGTCACCGTAACAATCAGGGGGAATATGACAATATGTGCAAGACATACTTTATCGTGTCAATATGACCTTATGTAACACTAGATCGACATTTTTTAACACCCCCTCCAAGATTAGAACAAACAATGGTTCCTTCTTCATTGAGGGCACGCTTTACCACAATTTAGTTAAGGCCCTTCGGTATCTTACTTTTAGACGACCCGACATTGCATATGCAGTACAACAAGTTTGTCTCTTCATGTATGCCCCATGCAAGCCTCCAGGGCCATTGCCGAGGATTCGGATGCCCGGGACGAGCCAGAAAAAAAAGGCCCTCTTAACGTGTAATAAATTAAATTACATAATCAGGAATTGTAAACCAAAAAAGAAACCAAAATCAATGCAGAAAAATCGTGAAGCAAGTGAAGCAAGTTGTGTGTAATCAGGAATTGATAACACCGGCCCTGTTCGTTAATAGCTTCTGGTAACCACAAATTTTAATATTTCAAAAACCACTATTTATGTGATTTCAATCATAAAGTCATACTTTTAAAGAACCTATTTTTAATTTTTTATAAGTACTTAGATCAGCTAGCAATGGCAGCTAAGTATCACACGAAAGTATATTGCAAACAAACATTAATTGGAGGGAATTACGGTCTCCTCAATAGAACAACATTCATACCTAACCCTGATTACTACAGGTAACAAATATTGAAAATTTTTGTATACATTTTGGTATTTTAAACTTGGCTAAAATAACAATTTTGATGTGAAGTGCACTTGTTTGGGATCGGCTTATGGGTACACGAGTTCTTGATGTTGAAAGAGTAAATATTGCACCACATTTGCGCGCTTATGCCCATTGTTCAAAACAAAATGTAAGTTCATGTTTGTGATTTTAATTTAATAAACTAGAATACTAAATGTTAATAAATTGTTTGTGATCAGACAGGAATAATTGTGCTTTTGATCAACCTAAGCAATCACACTAACTTCAAACTCGATGTTCACAACATCATGAACATGAATTTGCATACAACTCAACAAAATACCTCTAAATTGAAAACAACATTTGTTGATGGTATCATTCCATTCCAAACAGAAAGTGGGTTTTCTTTGTAGGTTGAGGGCGGTCTTTTTAGAGGATTAAAGATGTGTGTAATCGGTGTTTGCAAATTTGTGTGTAATCCTTTATATATTTCTAATATATATACGTAATTGAAGTGCAATCAGAAACTAAATCGTAATTGAAGTTCAATGGGATGTATAATTGAACTGCAATCGCCAATCGGAAGCTAAATCGTAATTGAAGTTCAATGGAACAGAGGGTAGAAGTAGAACGGTAGAATTTAGAAACCTGCGAATTGCCGATTGCGGATTTCGATGGCAGCGTCCAAGACTCTTGGCGAATGGCGATGTCCCGATTCCCGAATTCCTTTGCTGCGTACATGCGTGAAGCGTGATGCGTCGTTCAGTATTTACAATTTGGGCTGAAGTGTGAAGTGTATATTACAAAAAAAAAAATAGGCCCCTACAAAAACTGGGCCTGTGCAACAGGCCAGTTTGCCCACCCTTTAAACCGGCCCTGCAAGCCTCACTTTCGGTTCATGAAACGCATACATCGGTACCTCAAAGGTATCATCCACTACGATCTTCGTTACCGCCCTTCAAATATTCAATTAGCCATAAACTCATAGCCTACTTTGCGGACTGGGCGTGTCCCGACTCACGCCAATCAACCTGTGGCTATTGTGTGTCAAGTGATATAGAAAAAGATTCCAGAATGGTTTTTCAATGTATTATTCATCAAAGGAGCCCTTGCTTAAATATGCAGGGATACACATCTTTTACAGGGAAAAAGTAAAGACAACAAATAGTGGGAAACAATAGAAAGCAAAAAAGTTGGATCTTAGTTGGGAAAATTATGTAAAGCTGATCCCACATCTTAGTTGGGGAAATGATGTAAAGCTGATCCCACATTTAAAGTATTTCTTTTAACACTCCTCCTCACGTTGAATGATGGGATTCCCAAAATTCAACTTGACCAAACAATTGTTGAGAATTTTTTCATTTACAGCTTTTGTCAGAATGTCGGCTACATGGTCTTCTGATCGAACGAACGGTAGTTCAATGATTTGAGTTTCTAGTTTTTCTTTAATGAAATGTCTGTCAACTTCAACATGTTTTGTTCGGTCATGTTGTACAGGGTTTTCTGATATTTGAATAGCTGCTTTATTATCACACATGATTTTAATTGTTTCTTTACAGAAGCGACCAACTTCAGTGAGAAGTTTTCGTATCCATAGAGCTTCTGCAACTCCTCGTGCTATTCCCCTGAACTCTGCTTCAGCACTAGAAATGGATACCACCTTTTGTTTCTTACTCCTCCATGTGACTAAATTTCCGCCAACTAAGGTGAAGTATCCCGAGGTTGATCTTCGATTTCCTTTGTCTCCTGCCCAATCCGCGTCAGTATAGATTTGGGTTTTTAGATGCCCGTTTGCCTTAAACAACACTCCGTGCCCTACTGTTCTTTTGAGATATTTGATAATTCTTCATACTGCCTCCATATGAGAGACCTGGGGTTGGTGCATAAATTGACTCACTACCCCTACTGCATATGAAATATCTGGGCGGGTATGTGAGAGATATATCAATTTTCCCATGATTTGTTGGTACCTTTCTTTATCTGCTGATTTTGCTTGGTCGTCTATATACAACTTTTGGTTTGTCACCATGGGAGTTTCTGCAGGTTTGCAATCAATCATTCCAGTTTCTGCTAGTAGGTCTAGGACATATTTCTTCTGGCGGATAAAAATTCCTTGTGTTGACCTTAACACTTCAATTCCAAGAAAGTACTTGAGCTGGCCTAGATCTTTCATCTCGAACTCTTGGAATAAGTTCTTCCTTAGTTTTGCCATTTCTTCCTCATCATTTCCTGTAATTATCATATCATCAACGTAGATAATTAAACATGTTATACGTTCATTTCTCCTTTTAAGAAATAAAGTATGATCAGAGTTGCTTTGCTTGAAACCGTATTTTTTCATTGCTAAGGTGAATCTACCAAACCACGCTCGAGGAGACTGCTTCAACCCGTAGAGAGATTTCTTAAGGCGACAAACTTCACCTGGTTTGAATTTTTTCGTGAAACCGGGAGGTGCTTCCATATAGACTTCTTTTAGTTCCCCATGTAGAAAAGCATTTTTAACGTCAAATTGATGTAGCGGCCATCCTTCATTTGCAGCTATGGAGAAAAGGACTCTAATAGTATCTATCTTTGCCCATAGGTTTGGGTATAGCCTTTGGCAACCAATCTTGCTTTATATCTTTCAACAGTACCATCAGGTTTATGTTTTATTGAAAAAACCCATCGACATCCTACTGTTTTTTTCGTTTGGAATAACACATTTTTTCCATGTGTCATTTTTTACTAAGGCTTCTATTTCAATTTCCATTGCGTTTCTCCAGTTCTTCGTCTTCAAGGCTTGCTCTACGTTGGTCGGAATTTCGTCAGAGTATAGTGCAACACTGAAGGCCCTAGCTTCTTGAGTCAGGTTTCCTTTAGCCATATTCGCCATAGGTTATCTAGAACCTCGAGATTCTCTTTCTGGGGAATATCTTTTTGGAGGAACCCCTCTGTTAGTTCTTGGAGGTAACATATATCTTTCTGTTGGTTGTTCATGTATTAGTTCTTCTTGTTTTGTGGCAGTTTCATGATCAGAGGTAACAAGTTCAACATGTTCAAGAGAATCAGGAGACTGAGTGTTACGTACCTCGGATGTCAGGTTGGGAGACTGATCTGGGATGGCACTAGAGTTAGGATTTGTATATTGTGTGGATATGTTGTGTGATTTTTCTTGAGTAGTTTCATTGGTATTTTCGTCTGATGTTGTCTGAACATACTCTAACCAACTTAGTGCGTCTGAACACTCTCTCTCCTCCTGACCACTATTTTGGGAGGTGTAGTAGTATTCTGTTTCTAGAAAATCACAGTTCATAGTGGTAAACATGTGACGAGTCTTGGTATTATAACATCTGTATCCCTTTTGATTCACTCCATATCCGACGAATACACATTTTTCCGCACATGGGTCTAGCTTATTTCGATGAGACTTTGGTATATGTACATAGGCAGTGCACCCAAAGATCTTTGGTTCTAGCATAAGAAATGAGGGAATTTTTACAAATTTGGATAGGGTGTGTAGCAGAGTTTTAAATTTGAGAGTATTGGTTGGAAGTCGGTTTATAAGGTATGTAGTTGTGACAAGAGCTTCAAGCCAAAAAGATTTTTGAACTTTGATTCGATTAAAAGAGCTCTGGTTATTTCTAACAAAAAACGGTTTTTTCTTTCAGCAACACCATTTTGTTCTGGTGTATGTGGGCATGTAGTTTGGTGAATTATTCCTTTTGATTGAAAAAATTGTTTCATAGAGGTGTTAACGAATTCCCCTCCATTGTCAGATCGAAAAATCTGGATATTTTTTTGAAATTAGGTTTGATTCATGGTATGAAACATAACGAATTTGTCAAGAACTTCAGATTTATTTTTTAAGAAATAAATCCATGTCATACGAGTGCAGTCATCAACAAACAACACAAAAAAACGAAAGTTTTGTCCTCCAATGATTGGTGATGGACCCCATACATCTTAATGAATTAGAGAGAAAGGAACATCAACCCTGGTGTTTTTTGGTTTGAATGTTTGTCTATGGCTTTTGGCTAACACACATGTTTCACACAACGATAAATTTTTTGAAGGGAACAATTTAGGAAATAGAGTATGTAAATAACCCGTAGAGGGATGACCCAATCTTCTGTGCCACAACCATGCTTCTCTTTCTATGGTTCCATGAGCCATCATCACAGTACCATTTTGAGTCACCTCATCCACATAATACAATCCATGTTTCTCAGTGCCACGCCCAATGATCGCCCCCGTCCTGATATCCTGTAAGATACAAAAGTTGGGGTGCATTAGAACTGAGCAATTTAGTTCTTTTGTAACATGGCTTATTGATAACAGGTTTTGGGAGAGGGATGGAACATAGAGGCAATTAGAGAGTTTTAACATAGGAGAAATCTCAATTGTTCCTCCTTGTTTAACTTCCATTTTTTTCACCATTTGCAGTTTGTATATGTGCTTTCCGAGGTTTGGATACCGAAATAAGATCCGATATTTCATAAGTCATGGTGTCGGTGGCCCCGCTGTCAAGTATCCAATTTTTTTCTCGTATATTTTCATAAGAAAACATTATATTTGCATTTCCTCCATTTTGTGGGACGTTTCTGCAATTTTTAAACCTTTTTTTATATAAAAAACCATGGAATAAACTTCAGGGGTAATTTTTGACACTTTCTTTTTCCTGGGGTCAAAATCGTTCTTTATTGGTTTAGGGTTAAAATTTGGGAATTCCTCATTCACGTTACCTGCGTTTTCATTGAACTCATCACCTTCTTCACGGGATCCCGCAGCCACGCCTCTCCCATCGCCGAACCTTGATTCGCCGTCGCCGTTTGGAGCGGCTCGGCTGTTGCTCACGGCGGCGGAGGTGATTCCATTTAGGATAGCCGCTGTTTGGTTCGATAGTGGAGCTAATCTCACGATTCCCGCTGCGATGCCTCCGAATCCGCCATGGCTACCGTCGCCGTCGATGGTGGCGTTGCTGTTGCCCACGGGGCGGAAGCTTTACCTCTCTCTCCTCCGTTTTTTTCGGTGACCGATTTGCCCTTCTTGTGCCCGTCGATCCACCACTCGGGGTACCCGACAAGCTTGAAGCATTGCTCCTTGGTGTGTTTCATCATCCCGCAGTGCTCGCACTTTAGGTGTGTTTTATTTTCTTTCTGAAATCGGTTGCCTTTTGAGATGTGTTCCGGTCGACGGATACCCTTTGAGGCAAATCCACCACCAACGGAATCGGAGGTAAGCAGTCCCATCGCTAACCCTTGAGTTTCATTTGAAACGGTTCCCAAAATATTTTGGTGAGCCGCCTCTTTCCGAATAGCAGCGTAAGCCGCTTCGGCTGTTGGTAGAGGATCCCATCGGAGGATATCTTGTTTAACAAAATCATATTTCCGATCAATGGCATTTAAAAATTGGAAAAGTTTTTGGTCAGACCTGATTCGGGTGTATGTTTGAATGTCTTCTGGACATTTCATGGGATTTGGATCAATTCTTTCGATTTCTCCCCATATCCACTGTAAAGTGATCCAGAAGTCTTCCAGTGAAGTAACATTTTGTTTAATTTCGTTTGCTTTTACATGAAGGTTGAAAGTTTGTAGCTTGTCTTTCCCGCTGCTGTAAGTGACCACCAAGGCATCCCATAGTGACTTTGATGTGGGATACTCGGTCAGGTTACTTGCAAGAACTGGTTCTATGTTTTGTATTAACCACGAAAAAACGACCAAATCATCTTGTTCCCACTGCTCGAATCTTCCATCGTTCTGATCTGGAGGGTTTGAGGTTAAGTGTGATAACAGGGCCTTTGATTTTCCGCCTATAGTGACCCGAATCATTCGGGTCCATAGAGCGTAGTTTTGGCTATTGAGTTTGAGGTTGATTTGTAGGCTGTCAGATAATTTGGGGTTTTGAGATTGGGAACTTTTGATAAGATTTGCTAGTTGTATGGCTAAATCGGTATTTGAATTATCACCTTCTGCCATTTGGTAGATGATGAGTTGGTTTAGAATCTCAACACCGCTCTGATACCATGTCAAGTGATATAGAAAAAGATTCCAGAATGGTTTTTCAATGTATTATTCATCAAAGGAGCCCTTGCTTAAATATGCAGGAATACACATCTTTTACAGGGAAAAAGTAAATACAACAAATAGTGGGAAACAATAGAAAGCAAAAAAGTTGGATCTTAGTTGGGAAAATGATGTAAAGCTGATCCCACATCTTAGTTGGGGAAATGATGTAAAGTTGATCCCACATTTAAAGTATTTCTTTTAACATTGTGTGTATCTCGACGATAATCTCATAGCATATTCTTCAAAACGTCAACACACCATCTCTCGATTGAGTGCCAAAGCCAAATACAATGGTGTGTCCGACGTCGTGGCCAAGGCTAGCTAGTTACATAATTTTGCTACTTGAGCTTCATGTCCCATTAACCAAAGCAACGTTAGTTTATTGTGACAACGTCTCGGCCGCCTACCTCTTGGAAAACCGTGTTCGGCACCGGCAAACAAAATATATTGAAATTGACATTCATTTCGTCTGTTGAAAATTTGATTGGGTCTCATTCATTTCCTCCATGTGCAAACTTTATCAGTATGTCAACATATTCACCAATGGTCTTCTGCGTTATCTCTTTGAAAGCTTCCTTTTCAGTTTGAGTGGTTGTCAACTTCTGCTCCAACTGCGGGCGATTATTAGACAATATACTTTTCATGTATTTTAAATATATTTTAGATTAGGATCGTAGATTATCTTGTTTTTGTTTTCACCATATATAAGGATGTTGGTTATCAATAAACCTTGAGCATTATATTATATCATAATCGCTTTTAATATCGTCTTCAATTGATGTATTTTTTCGCTTCCTTTTATTTATTTTTATAGAACCAGGTGTGCGGTTGTTTTTTACAAAAAAAAGTCAATGTTCTTTTAACTTTCTCTAACAAATTGTTTTTCCTTATATTTAAGTGAAAACGAAACAAGAGCTTACTAGATTAGATCTTGTTCTCATTAATAATTAAAATAAGAATAATAATAATAAAGAAAAAATGCACCTAAGATATGACTGTATTTTTATCCCATAATTACATGTTTAATAAAACTGACCGCCACAACTATGTTCACGAAAATGACAACCATAGTTATATATGTTCATGAAATGATATGAAAATGACTACCACAATTATATATTATATGAAAATGACCACCATATGCATACAAAGGTTTAAAACAAAAATATTTTCAACCGAATAGAGTCGAAGGTACGAAGTATACAGCCTCAAATTCACTACCATGACATACCAAACAAACAAAACAACATTCGAACCTAATTTCTTCACCTCCTCCCATATATAATCCAACATCTTACAATCTATAATAATCCACAGACACAAAAGCCATTCGATCTAGTTCTTCGATACCTTTGAAAAAGCCTCGACTCAACCAAAAAGATGGACATGCCAAAACGAAGGTCGCGAAAATGTCTCAAAACATGTTGTGGCGTGACGGTTGCACTAATTGTCATCTTCATGATTGTTTCTATAGTCTTATATTTCACGGTTTTTAAACCGAAGGACCCCCGGATCACCGCACACCCGACAAAACTCGAAAATCTGCAAATCCAGTTGTTCCCAAATGTAAGCATAAACGCGACCCTAGTTCTAATATTAACGATAGATAACCGTAACTATGGAGGGTTTAAGTTCAAGAACTCAACTGCAAATGTTTATTACCGAGGGATGTTAATAGCCGAGGTCCCCGTTGAGCATGCGGAGGTTCCGGCCCGTGGTAGTCTTACTATGACAACGTCTGCGAATATTACGGGTGGTGAAATGGCAACTGATCCTAATTTTTATAATGATATTGGATCGGGTCATCTTAATTTTACCTCGACTTCAACTATGCATGGGAAAGTTACTCTTTTGAAGATAGTGGGTGTGAAAGCAAAGGTTGATAGTTTGTGTGATATTTCGATCGACATTTTGAAACTAGAAGTTGATCCCAAATGTCATTCGAAAGTTGAGTTTTGAGACTTGGTTTAAATTTATGTTGATATGTATATATCTCTTTGTCAGTATTGTTTCATTTTACTAAAGGAATGTGTAAGGTAAATAGATCTGATAAGGTGTAACGTGTAAGTAACACAGTTATTTTCGTAGTAGCATCGTAATACAAAAGAAATTCTAAAAATTTTACTTTCTCAGAAAAAATTGAGTAATGGCACGGACCCCTATACCAGTTATGTCCCTGGGTGCATCATAAGATGGTTACCTTTTGAACTTTTATTACAAAATAACCATGAGGATTTGCAAACTTACTTTTTTGTAAAGGATTTGCAAACTTACTTTTTTGTAAAATTTTCTTATGAGTTGTCTCTACTAAAATATTTTGGGAGAAAAAATAATTTCACAAAAAAACAACTGCGGTTTTTGAGGAGACTATGCATAAAACAGTTTCATAGAAAATATAAAATACCAAATAAAAGACGTTATGTTCAAATTTTAGGGTACATACGACTTTAAATTTTTGAAGCTTTCTCATTAATCATCCATCGAACCGTTGAAATATCCAATCTCGTAGATACCTAGTTAGGGTGTATTGAGGATTGAGCCATAAAATCTTCCATTGTGGTAAATCACTATAATTCATGTTTGCAATTTTTTTAACGGCGGCATAAGATTAAATAAAAAAACTAGCAAAATGCTAGTAAAAATTACAAAGAAGTAATAATTACATTAGGAGGACACTCAATCACTCCAAGAAATCCTAAACATACAAAACCTAGCGCAAACCCAAAGAAACGATTGGGATTGAAACGATTAGACACTCTTATCGAACAATGACCTATTCTGAAAAGACCAAATCACTCATCCCAAAGTATTACAAACCACCTCCAAACACACTTTAGCCTTTTTCTTCATCCGGATATCATCAAACCAAGAATCTCAATCACTAATAGAAGAACATATGGGAATATCAAGCTCCCACCATCTCGCCACCAACGCCCAAAGATCAAAGGCCACCTCACAAGAAAAGAAAAGATGATTGACCGTCTCCACATCCGTCATACAAACCGGGCACAAAGTAGAGTCCAAATCCATCCCTCTCCTTTCCAAATTAACTTTGGACGGCAGATAATTCAACCTAAGTTTCCACATAAAAACATTCACCTTAGCAGGGAGAACCCGATTCCACCTGGTCTTCATATTCGACACCTCTAATAACAAATTGTCAATCAAACTCCTACCCGACGCCACCAGATAACCCCCCACTGGATCTGACTCCCATACCCAACCATCCTCCTTATCCGAAATCACCACCTGATCCACTAACACCTTTAAGGCTCGAAACTGATCTAACTCGACCCCACCACTCGGCAAATGACGCAAAAACGGACCCCAACTATGAAGATTCACTCTCTCCGCCACCATGTAATTGTTATGTAAATCCAAAGCAAACACACGATTAAACTTATCACGTAAACATACATCACCACACCACAAATCATTCCAAAAAGAAGTGTTTCTCCCATCCCCTACACGCCGCTTACACCTAGCTAACAAATCGACCCCTTTCTCTTTCAAAAGAGCTATCGATTTTAAGATTTCTAACCAAAGACTAAACCCCCCCCCCCCCAACCGGCAACCTACTCCACTCGACATCACCACCATGAATCGAATAAACCACCTTGGCTCACAAATCCACCGGCCTTGTTCTAAACCTCCAAATCCATTTAAACAATAAAGCACAATTCAAATTAAAAATACTCCCTACTCCCAAACCTCCTAACTCCATACTCGCCATACACTTCCTCCAAGCAACCCGTGTCATTTTCCTTTCCTCCAAATCGGCACCAATAAAAAAATAAAAAAATTGTTCCTCAAAGATTCCAAAACCTTTTCAACACCTACAGGAATACGATACAGAGACAAATAATAAGTGGGCAAGCTACCCAATACCGCCTTGATGAGCGCCAGACAACCACCAACCGATAACATACGAGCATGCCACGAGGATAGCCTAATTTTAAATTTATCCACGATTTTATTCCAATGCTTAATACGATCTATATTACAACCCACAGGGAACTCCCAAATAAGTAATCGGACTATCCGCAACTCCACACCCCAACATACTCACCATCTCCTGCATCTCAAAATTCTCAACTCCAACTCCAAGAATCTTACTCTTACTCACATTTATCTTCAAACTGGAAGTGACATAAAAACACCTCAGCACCCCAATCAGATTTCTAGCACAATGAACATCCCAATCACAAAAAAAAAAAAATAATAACATCATCAGCGTACATCAAATGAGAAATAGCCAACCCATCATTGGCAAGGACACCCCGTTAATGAGATTACACTGCACCGCCTTCGAGACAATGGCATGAAGACCTTCCATGGCGATGATGAAGAGAAAAGGAGATAACGGATCTCCTTGTCTTAAACCCCTAGCCATTTCAAACTCATCAGTCGAAACACCATTAACAAGAACAGAAGCACGAACATTGATATCGCGTAAATTATACATATTTTCCGCACGATATCAGTGTAATTTTAGTTTAATTGTATACATGTTATGAACTAAAAGATACCTAAGATGTTTAAATATTCATTTTGAAGCTAAAAATACGCGTTTGGAGCGAAGGAACGAATTACACAAACATTTGAGCTTAAAAAGAAGCAAAGTGAAAATCAGCCAGAAGCCATGGGCGCACCCCGCCCATCTACAGGCGCACCGCGCCCAAAGGGAATCCAGAACTCGCTTTTCGTCCGACTTTTGATTATAATATTCAAGCGTGCGTTCTTCCAATGATTCAACCAACTTACCAAGCATGTGCAAGGGCGCACCCCGCCTACTTTTTGGGCGCACCGCGCCTCAGATCCGACATTAAAGCTGCAAACCCACGTGCTCCCTCGTGCGACAGTCGGCCGCGTGCTGAGATCTACTTTAGGCGCACCGCGCCCCCTCTTAGGCGCACCGCGCCCAGCGCAGGCTCCCACTATAAATACAAGCCTTCAGCTCTTCTTTTGGAACACACCACACAACACCTACACCACCTTCAGACCAGATCACATCTCTGCACCTCCACACCACCAAACTCGGCCAGAAAGCTTGTAGAATCAAAGGGGAACCTATGGAATCGAGAGCTTGAAGAATGTTCGGCCGGGACTTCATTCGGTTTGCTTTATATATATATATATATATATATATATATATATATATATATATATATATATATATATATATATATATATATATATATATATATATATATATATATATATATATATATATATATATATATATATATATATATATATATTGCATTCTATTATGATTTCCTAAGCCGTATTCTTCAGATTATGTTATCTGTATTATTTATTACTTAGATTTGATTACTGTTTAGTTATGATTTGATTGTTATTTATCGGATATTGAACGTTTTATATTTTATCTCGCATAATTCATTTGACTATCAGATATGTTAAAGAACCTTCCTTTTGGACTTATTGCTGAGTTATTTTAGTCTAGAGGACCAATCTGACTATATGACTTTTATCATAACTGTGCTATGACCATTAGGCAGATATGACTAGTGATGGACCAAATCCTAGGATTAAGTCACGAAGGCAGAATCTTGTATGTATGTGCAAAGTTTGTACTAGAGGGCCAATCTGTACAAACCAATTTGATTATCATGACCATTGAGATCAAAAGCTCGAATGAACCTTGTATGATACGAACCAATACATGATTATTTGGGATATATAATCGCATGACCATTGCCATTAATGACCTTACAATCATAGGATTAGGTAGTTGGACCAAAACATCTAATCACTTTAGAAATTGGTATTTAACGTTCAATATCCATTGCACTAATAACATATCAAACATAACTAGATGGTTTATTCAAATCTAAGTATTAATGTTTACTTTTATATTTTGTAATTTATATTTCCCGTAACTTTTGCCTAGGCGATGTTGATTCATTAATATAATATGTGTTGATCTAGTTATTGATTCGAGTTTAATATCGGTTAGGATATATAACTTGCATGCTATACATATTAAATGTGGTTACAGTTTGTATTCTTGATTGCCATCTTCATATGATTAAGTTTAAATGGCCATTTAAACGTATTGATCACATGAACCGTCATGATGTATAATTGACAACTATATATCATTGGACTAGTTATTGACCATTTAACTAGGAAGGTTATCTAAGTTATAAACTTGATTAGTGAAATAAGACTTATATCACATTTAGTTGCAACTCATGACCATTGATTGTATGAACATATCACTTTGACCATTAGGATATGGGCTATGTTTGCATGCTAAATTGTATTAATACTTGATGATTATAAGTTAATTAGTTACATGACCATTGTGCTATTTTAACTTATTAGTCATAGAATTGGTGACTTGACCATACGATCCTACAACTTAATGCAACTTATTTAAACTCATTGCACATAATCAAAACTAGTCAACATAGGTTTATATGAATCAACAGATCCTAGACGAAAGTTTCATTTGTTATTTTTGTTATGATCATTTATTATTTCGTCATTTATTTTATAATCAAAGTTTTACGAGTTTTCATTAAAACTCGCCCTTGAGTGTTTACTTGAATAATTGTTAATTGATAATTGATTTTCTTAACTTAAAGATATCCGTTTTCCCTTGGGTCGACAACCCGGATTTACCATTACTATACTACAATCGACTAGGTACACTTGCCTAATTGTGTTGTTCTATTCATACATGGTATTTCCCTGTTCATAAATTTAAAACTAATGTGAAATCATTTTCGAAAATCTTATAAACGCTAATAACACATCAAGTTTCTTGGTGTCGTTTTTGGGTGTTTTATATGTATGTTTGAAAACACAACAAACATTAGTAAAACACCCCTTGATCCATCTCCTCCACCGAAAACCAAACCCCATCTCAGCCATAACCACATCCAAAAACTCCCAACGAATCGTAAGTTTTTTCAAAATCAACTTTAAACGCAAAAAGCTTCCTATGTTTATGCTTATACCAACCCATCACCTCATTAAGAATCATCGGGCCATCAAGAATAAATCAACCTTGAACTATGACTTTGTTTCTTTTTTCTCTTATTATGCATAGTTTTAGGGGCCGTTTGGTTCGTCGGAATTCGAAGGAATTCGAAAGAATTAGAATCCAATTCCTTCGAATTCTTGCATTTGGTTCAAGTTTTTGTTTGAAGGAATTGGAATTCAATTCCATTAAAACGGAGGAAATGAATTCATTTGGTGATTGGAATGAATTAATTCCATTAGAAAAGGGAATATGCAACATTACCATTATACTCATTTTATTACCTTTCAAATTAAAACCCTCTACCACCACCACCACCCACTCATTGCCACCACCACCATCGCCTACCATCGTGACCCACCGTCGCCCACCCACCACCGTCACCCATCACCACTGCCTCCACACACCACCACCGCCATCACCCACCACTACAATCCACTGCCATTGCCGCCACCACTACCCACCGCCACCATCATCGCCAACCACTATCACCCATCGCCACCCCCACCGCCGTCACCCACCAACATTGCCACCACACGGCACCGCCGCCACGATCCACCATGCATCATCATTGCCACCACTCACCACTGCCCACCACCGCTACACACCACTAATGTCACCTACCACCATTACCCACCACCATCGTCACCTATAACCGCCACCACCACCATCATCGTCGTCACCACCATCCACCACCACCCACTACTAGCAATAAGTTATAGAACAAAGTAAAATTATGTAAAAAAAACAAGAATAGCAAATTTGTCATTTGCATGAATTTCAATTCCATTTCCTGACAACCAAACAAAATATGGAATTGGATTACAATTTGATTTCTTGTTAGGAATTGGATTCCAATTTCTTGACATATTCTGGTTCCTTCAAAATCTTTTTGTGAACCAAACGCCACTTTAATTATTTTGATGATTTATATTTTCTATCATTTATAATTAAAACTCAAAACAACTATCATACAAAGAGTCTGTCTTTTTTGACATAAATGTGTTAAGATTATTGCCACGTGTTACTTAAGTCGGTTTGTTAGCCTGTTAGTTTTCTGTTAGATTTTTTTTTTATTTTTTTGAACAATGGATGCATTAAAACAGAAAAGACTAGCAAGACGCTAAGCCATAAACACAGTTACATATTACAGGAAGAACTAGGACTAATAAGCCAATCAAACCAACTAAGAGAAGACAAAGTAGATCTATGTTTAATCCAATTGTAAGCCAACAATTGAATATCATCAAGCATAAGAGAAGGAGAACTCTTCTTCCTGTGAAAAATCCAATGATTTTTGGCTTTCCAAATGCACCAAATAACTATGTAAATCAATGCCCACATGAGCTTGTGAATCAAACTGTTCGAACTCCCAACACCCAAAATGCCTAGCAGCTGTGAACTAGAGACCGGGATAGCCGAGAAAAAGCCACACCACTTCAACACCAAGCACCAAACCTGTCTCGCAAAGGGACAAGTGAAGAACACATGATCTCCATCTTCAAAACCACCATCACACATCCTACAGTCCGTCGAGTTAAGAACGACTCTATCAAGAAGGTTGGAAGCCACCGGAATACTATTGCACAATAAGCGCCACACAAAGCAATTAACTTTTATAGGAACCCACTTAAAGTCGCCCACAAGCCTGCTGTCCATCCGGTTCTGATTCATCAACAACCGAAGGGAACTGACAGAAAAATAGCCCAAGGGACCCGCGGTCCACCTCCACAAGTCACAGGCCTCCCGCAGCTGAACATTACGTAGAATCTTTTGAAGATTCTGTACCTTTTCTCGATTCAATTAACTCAAGGAGCAAAGAGAAAAGCCAGTCACAATTAGAAATCGCCATACAACAATAACAACCTTTTGTTCACGTTACAAGCAGATTCAAACATCTAACTACATTGTCATTCATAAACTACATTAAAATAGCAAAAGAGTTTGCCATTATCAGAGCATTCATCATTTCAAAGTTACAACAGGAATAAGCCAACGTTTTCAAACCTCAAAATCACATATAAATTAAGGGCGGCCTACAAGAAATGGCTAATCAAATGCATATTATAACAAGATGTTAAGATCCCTCCATAACTAATTAAAAATAATTACTCATTTTCTTGAACCACAGAAGGAGAAGCCGCAGATTGTATGTTAGGGAATTTTGGAGGCAAACTGAAAACAGGCTCAGCACCAGCATTTCCATTACATGACATTGCTAGTGAGTAGCCTAAAGCCCTGGCTACAGGAACCGCTACCGCATTTCCAACTTGAATGTACCTAAAAATAGCAATGTACTTTATTATTACATTTTCGTTCCAATTTTGTTTTATGTGAAATTTGTTGTTAGTTGTTACCTCTCTTTGATAGGACCAAGAAGTTTATAATAATCAGGGAAGCCTTGAAGTCTGGCGTTCTCACGAATAGTCAGTACTCTATCTTGAACGGGGTGAAGAATTGCCTAGAGAAACATGGATGCATACTGTTAGTATGTAAAGTTGAGGGACTAATTATGTCAATTAATAATTTTACCTGGTTGTGTGGCTCTGCTCTTGTGACAACTGTAGGTACAGTTTCGTCCCACCATAGTCGCCCAAACGGTCTACATATTCATGAAATCATAAGTAAATAGAATTAAATGAATCAAAGAAACAAAGTAAAAGTAAACACTTACTTTGTTGATCGTCCATCCACAAAAGTCATGGCGTAATCAGGAACCTGTACAAAATTAATCAGATCAAATATGTATAGTGTTTTATTATAAGAAAATGGAAAAGAAATATATGAGAAATAATTACCAAAGGCTTTCCGGAAGGTAAGTAAACTCTCTCGACATCAGGATCCCATTCAACGTGATTGTCGGATTTAACCCTAACACCTTTTAAATCTCGGAAATTTGCACCCTTTCTTTTAGGGATTTGGCAGACACGTTGGTGATCGTCGTCGTTTAGTTTAAGTGGACGGTGATCGTATAGAAGATGATCTGAAGCGTCTTTACCAGATGCTACGAATCCAGGCATGTCTACATCGAATTACATAAAAAGAAAAAGAAATTAGCGGTTTTAATTTGAACAAACATAGAGCAATTCGCGGGAAAATATGTTTCACTCACCGGATTTTTTTAGACTGATAAACTTTTGGAATTCTGTTTTGGGTTTCTCTCCGTAGGGCATTTCGTCTCTTGTCTCGTCATTTGGTACCTAAAAAGAGTAAATAACTCATTATTTTTCAACCTTCGAAATTAATAAAAAGTAGAAAATTGAAATAATCAAAAATTACTTACAGGAGGAAGATCAGATATGGCATCACCGAGGTATAGTTCCTTCTCTAATTCAACTTTAACACCTTCATCGTGGACAACAGTATTTGACTGCACCCATCAAGTAAAAATAACCCAAAAAATAGTTAAATACCAAAAATTATATTCATTTGTTTATTATGAAATTTAATTTTTACAATTATGATAAACAATACCTCGAATTCCAAAGGAGATACTCCCCTTGAGACGACATTATGAGTCGGTAACGGGTACTGTGGTAGCTTCTGAAAAATCAAACATCGAAAATAAACTCAACGGTCAACATTCCTATTGGTGTAAGTCAAACCGTTGACTATTTTAGATTTAGGGTTTAGTTTTAATTACCTCACTAGGACGGGCACCCCACATGAACATACGTCTACGGAATTGGGGAAGTCCGTACGAGCCTGCTACCATTAAACCGACACGTGCTTGATAGTTCATGGATACAAGTCGGCCCAAAGCATATCGTCCGAGGAATCCTTTAGCGAACTTTACAATGTCAACGACATTTTCCATTAACGCGAATCTTGGTTTTAAATATTCTACAATGTCCATGTAGACGACAAGTTGTTTGTTTTTTTCGTCTTCTAGAGGTTTATCTTTGTTTCTGAAACGGTTGAATCCACTTATGCCCTGACAGGGAGGGCCACCGGTGATGACGTCAACATCCCCCTACAAGAATTAAAAACAAATGTTGGAAAATGTTTAGGAAGATTGATCAACAATTAAAACATGTTCATTTCTGAAAAAGTTTCTTTGCATATTTATTTGTTTGAACATTGGCTATGGGTTAAATGCAATAAATAGCAATGTACTTTCATTGATTTGTTTAGGAAGCAAGTATTGGTGAACTTACAGGCAAAGGCAAAAGCTTTGATTTGAAACCATTAACAACAAACTCCTTTATTTTATCATTACAGTCACTGATACAAAATCAATTAAAGATTAAGTCAAAATTATTGTAAATCAACACAAATTAACAAAATAAATTAAACTTTTTGTTTGCATACCTTAAACCCTCAATAGGCTCCCAGGTGTCTTCCTCAGGCCCATAGCCCTTCCACCGAATCTAGTCGAACAAAGAAAGTTACATTAAGAGTGAGATGACCAAAATACCCTCACCTGTTTCTGAAAATAACAGAGAATGTTAAGATACCTTAAGGTACAGCCCAGGCTTCTTTATTTCCTTTGGATCACCATAACAAATAGACAAAATTTGCTCAACTTCAAATATTTCCTCATTATCTACATTATCATCTTCTTCTTCTTCTTCTTCTTCTTCATCTTCTTCAATAGTTGCATGTTCCTCTTTGGGTTGTGAATCACCGCCTCCAACTAAAGAATAAGACTGGCAAAGCTTCTCCCATTCCTTTAACAACTGCAAAAAATCTTCTGCTGATTCATTCCTTACCTAAATAATACATTTTCAAATGCCAAATGTAAGAATCAACAATCTAAAAAACAAAACTAATTATATATTATGTAATAAGGATAAAGAAAGATTATGGCCAAGAAGTTGCACCTCTGTTTCTGGATGGTTCAGCTTCAAGCTTTCACATGCATATTTATTCAAATCAACAGCCCACCTCTACAATGAGAATTTTACAGAAAATCAAGAAAGTTGTTACAGCAAAATACAAATAAAGTGATGTTTAATTAAAACATACCGTGACAAGATTAACATTAGCCATATTTGCACCCAAGCAAAGTCCTGTAGACATGGCCCCACATCCTGAGTAAAGATCTAGCATTCTCATTTCTGATGTTTTATTATTTTGAATTTGGGATTCTTCATTAACAACTCCATTTTCAGACTCAGATGAAATAGTTGAATCAGATTCATTTCCATCTCCTTCAGCATCTGCAATTGGTTGTTAAAGTATAAGAAAATTTTCATCATTTGCTAGTATTATAGTTTAAATGATTTGACATATCATATAACTTGATTTAGAAAAAAAAAAAAATACCAGGTGGCAAGTTTTGGTAGGTTGAATAAGGCACCAAGTATGACATGTCATAATAATAATCACCATCACCATCACCATCACCAAGCTTGGCCTGTTTCTCACTGACATCCGCCTAAAAAAGCAACAAAAGTTACAACCTAATTTGAATACTATGTTCATTATAGTAATGAAAGCAATTTTGACTCCTTTAAATTGGTATATTTTTCAAAGTATAATGTTCAACTAAAAAATTTGGAAAGTATAACCTTGTAAGCAGAAAAAACAAAAGTAAAATGGTAGATTAAACATGTTGCTATTTTCTTGCATTAAGCCAAAATAAAATAATTAAATTTCAGAGGCAGTAAAGTAAATGCTTACATCTAAAGGCACACGGACTATTTTAAGTTTCTGTAAGAGGCAATCAAGTGGATTGTCATCCTTGATTTCAGAAAGAAAGATGCGTTTATCATCAATAAGGTTTGAACAAGCCTGAATAATCTGAAATATCCAAAAAGAATTCAATGATAGAGAGAGAAAACAGTAAACTAACAATAAATAAAGCCAATAACCATATTTTGGTATAGCTTACTGTATCTTTGGCCCTGTAAAACCATTGAGCACTAAAATATGATATTCCATCAACTCCTTCAAACATCTCCACAACTCTACAGATGTAGCTCTCTTCACCTTCACCGGCCTAAATAAAGAATTCAGATAATCAGATCTTTGATAAATTTAAGTCAACTAAATGTGGAAACAAAGCATGGTCTTTTCACTTTAAGCAATAAATAAAAAAGTATATGTCACCATTGAAATGAGCTTAAAGTGAAATAATAGATACCTGGACATAACCATCATCTCCAAGTTTAAAGGTCACACAGCCATCAACAAGTGCTTCAGTAAAGTGTCTTTTAGCTTGCATAAGCTCCTTAGGTGGCTCCAGCCTATTATTTCACAAAACGGATTATGTATATACTTCACATAAACAAGACTTAATGTGTGTCTTAATCATACTTTAGACATTGAATTGTGATGTTCTTACCCTTTTGGAGTTTCCAAGCTATGAGTCTTTCCAGCCTTCTGTAATTCCATAAAAAATGTGTGAACAAATTTTCAATTATATACCAAACTTGAACTTATCAATGAAGCTTTGCACTACAAATTGGTATGATCTAACTCGAACCATTTGAAGAGCAAGACTAAATTTCCTTCTTGACATGGTAGATATTATATTGAACAACTTTAAAAGTGATCAAACTTGTTACCAGTGAGCCACAAAGCCTTGGAAGACATCAAAGAATTTCTTTTGTAATGTGCACAATCATAATTATATAAAAAAGCATTTCTATAGTAAAATCTAGATTTTCTTATGACTTTGTCTAGCAAATCAGAAAAAACATCACTAGACGTCTAAAGTTCTTCAAGCCACTACAGCCCTGTAACATGATTTGCATTATTTTCCCTTGGAACAAATATCAAGGCAAAGCTTTTTATTTCAGTTTTATCAGTCTTCCTAATTGTTGATGATGAAGATTTTGGTCAGATTGATGATTACCCCTAGGAGTAAACATTACTGAAATTTAAACAAATTCACAAATGTGTTGTTGCGTGTAAGAACACAAGGTACAAATTCATGTCTACAAACCGATACCTAACATTATAAACATTACTAAAATTTAAACAAATTCACAAATGTGATGTTGATTTTGGTCTTTAATTTCTTGGTTCACGTCAGTAAAAGTAACTGCTTAATGTGTTTGAAATCTACCACAAATTTCCATAGGCCATCACATCCATATATCAGTATCCAAACACAATAGCATCAACATAAACAATAGACGCTATCACACATGGTAATAGTTGACTAAGTGCCCTAGAGTTTAACCTACCTTCAATAATCCACACAAATTAAACCAAATTGTTGGTACACGAATTCAAAAACTGAAGTTGAGTCAAAGAAACCCTCACATTTTTTTGCAAGTACCGAAGAGGCCATCGCTGACGAGCTTCATCGGCAGGGACCGGATCTCCAATAAATCGACTCTCCTCCGCATCACCTTCCTCATCCTTCACCTTCGTCTTAGCCTTCGCCTTTGGCTTCGACTTCTCCGACTTTTCGCCTGAGCTTTTCGCCGGAGAAACCAAATCGGGAACCGCAGAAGCTTCCTCGTCTTCTTCCTTCTTTTCTTCTTCTATCTTCGGTCGTTTCTCCGAAGAAACCAATGCATCGTCCTTAGCGGCAGATGACGACCTTCTCTTTGCCGTTGGCATTTTTCAGACGGCGATGAGGGAGAAAGCGAGGGAAGAGTGCGGCGGAGATACAGTGTAGATAGAGCGCGTGTAGAGAGGGAGGGGATCTCGAGGGTTTTATAAGCGAGCGCTTCTGGGCGGGAAGCAGAAAACTATGTTCCGCGTGTGACAAATTGGATTTGAATTGCGATTTTAGTTCTGGAGGGAAATACTGAACGTTGCGACTTATTACATCAACAAAAAAAAAATTGAATTAGCCTTTTTTTCTTTCAAGTCAACAACTCCATCGGTTTGTAAAAATTTAATTTATTAGCTAAAAATGAAATGCTTGAAAGCAGTCCAATATGTATTAGAAGATGACAACCTACTGAGTCATTTACTAAATAAATCCGTTTCCAAAAAAATTTACTAAATAAATATATGTATAGTTTCTCTACTAACATACAGTATATAAATTATATATAGAAAAAATAAAATATATACAGTTATAGACCAATATAACTAATGGATTTTTACCCATCCCATTGTGACTTATGTTTTAAAACTCAAATCAAATATGTTGGATTATGAACCGGTAAGAGATCAAGTCAAATAATATCGGTTTTCTCTATTTATAAACCAACCATATTTACCAAAAAAAACTATCGAACGAGTGATTTGTTACCTGCTAAAAGCTCACGTTAGCCTAAAATTTAAATTAAAATCATAACTAATTTTATATTCTGTTCGGTTGACATGAAATGGAATTAGAATCTAATTTCATATTCAGTTTGGTCCACTAAAGCCAAAACATATGACTGAAGCGGTCATTAGGGATGAGCGTGGTCCAACAACATAATTGAACCGGACCGAAACTGAATTAGGATTTATTTTAAATCGAAGAAGAACCGAAAATGTATATTCGGTTCGGTTATGTTGGTTTTCAGTTCGATTGAGTTTTTATGATCAATATTGTGTTAAGGGTAAGCATGGTCTGCAACCGAACAGAAACCAAATTGAACCGAAACCGAATAAGCATTTTTTAAAACCCGAAAACCGAACCTAATATGTGTATTCGGTCCTAGTTCGGTTTGGTTTGGTTGGTTTTCAGTTCGGTTCGGTTTTTCGGTCCATATGCTCATCATAGCGGACACGTAATAGCCCGTATCATTGGTCCAGTTTCGTCCATGATTAGCCTAGAGATGCACAAATCGGACTATTTCCCGCAATTGGTTCAGATCCAAAATTGGTTTGGTGTGGGTCAATATAGTCAAAACCAGTTTGATTTGAAATTGTTTTCTACTAAAAATATACTCAAAACCAGTTTGAGTCAACGTGGTCAAAATCCGTTTCGAACCGGTTCTACATACAGGTCCAGCATAATCCAGTTCTAAAGAAAATATTCTCAAATCGATTCGAACCGTCGGATCCCTAACTGATTCTTTTGCCCACCTCTAGATTAGCCTACCCGACCCACATTAGATTGGGGTTTTGAGCATCATTTATAGTCCATTAATTAGGTATATGGGTTTTGATTCATAAACAATTAAAGATGCCCATGATGGTTTAATTCTGAACCAATAAATTCGGTTTTGTTATTGGTAGAAGTTAACAAAAGTAAATTATATATAAAAAATTGAGAATTTCGTCTATATCCCTATAAACTTTTATAATTACGTTTATATCATTGTAAAATTTCAATATATATATATATATATATATATATATATATATATATATATATATATATATATATATATATATATATATATATATATCCTTATTAAACTCATAAGCTCACATATCCACTCAAATACTTAATTTGATTATAATTAATCATTTTAAAATTAAAAAACATTATTTAAGTTGATTATTATTATTATTATTATTGGTTGACTTCGACTTTGGATTTTGGATTTAGGACACTCGGTCTGTTCAATCGATCGATATCTAGGGTAAATTTTGGATTGATGACGACTCCAAACATGTGAGTTCAATTTGTTATTGATCGGCGTATTGGAAGTAGTTGTTAATGGATTGTGAATTTTGGTTGATGAAATAAACATCGATTGTTGAATGATGATAGTTCCATGTCGAATTTTGAATTTGTGATCTAAACTTTGTTCAGTTGGTTGATATTTCGGCTACATTCAACATTTTATCGACATGTTTATGATTTTTGGAAGAAATATAATATCGTAATGTTACAAGTTAATTAGTTTTTTAATAATAAAAATCAATATATATATTTTTTAAAAATTTTAAAAATTATCAAACTATGGTTAATGGCTATCGTTATATCATGATTCTATTTAGACTACGATTCTATATTAGAAGAACTCTCAAATTAATTAAGTTAAGCATTTGTGTGAGTATGTGTGTGTGTGTATATATATAATTGGTTCAAAACTTCAAATGAAAACCACTAAAATGTTAAAAACCGTGAGAATTGATATTCACACATTAAGAATCATGTTTTTTTTTTAATTTTTCACACTTGTTTATTATGTGAAAATACATCAAACTTAATAAGTTTTCTTATTTTTATAATACATTTTACAATATTCACAATATAATAAAATTTTCTAGTTATTAAACTGTGAAACTATAAGGTAGTTCTTTTTTCTTTAAAACACATCTAAATTGATATCTAACAGCAAATGAAGGATAATTATATACTTTATGTGTTTGGTAATTTTATTTTGATAAAAAGAATTGTTAAAAATAAAAAATACAATATTATTAAACAGTGAATTAGTGGTTCTTACGGTTCTCGACTTTTTAATGGTTCTCATTTGAACCAATATATATATATATACATATATATATATATATATATATATATATATATATATATATATATATATATATATATATATATATATATATATATATATATATATATATATATATATATATATATAGATGTAGGTTCATATGTGGAGCCTAAATATTGTGTGAGTGTATGAGACATTTTCAGCCAATCATTTATCAAGGGTATTTTCGGCATTGCATGTTTGTATGATTAATTAATTATTAAATAGAATCCGATTAAGATGGCAACTTTAAATATAGAATCCGATTAACATGGCAACTTTTAATATAGATAACGTATAATTGGTATTTATATGTAACAACCTAACGAGATTTATTCCAGAAAAGCGTTTTTATATTTCATTTATTCCGGCCGTTTCATATGCGTTTCTGGAGATTTTTGTTGATCATTGACTGTAAGAATATGACTTCATCTATCGAGAATTCTGTTAATATTCATTCGATTTCAAGATGCAATCAACATGAAGATTTTGAATATATATTAATCAAGGTTAGTAATTTGTTTTATACAATTCATGTTCATTCGATTACTAATACATTAATTTTTGTTTATATTATCTTATTCCAAATCTATCGTTTGTTGAATGAGTTATTAGACAGTTTCAGACAATTACATTTTGCAGAAGGAATCAAACAAGGCGCTGTTGCTAGATGATGAAATTATCAAGATTTTGGATAATAGAAGATTTTGTAAAATTTGCAATGCCATTACCGATCACGACAGCAGAAATTGTCCAAATGCATTCATTTAATTAAATTATGTTAAGATGTTCAGTGTTTTAGAACATATGTTTAGAGATTCAATTTAATTACTATGTATTTGATATGGATCTTCGTTTAATATTAATGAGAGTGGTCTTTTGATTATATTGTTCATATTTTGATTTGCAAACCAGTTGTATGTATATTCTGTCGGAATATTAAGTACTACAAATCTATTATGTTATATTATGTTATGATTCTATAAGAATTTATTTGTTACATTGTTTACCCAATTTAATGATTTGTCAGTAAACACGCATTCTGATAAAAGTTACAGATTTTGATTTTTTTAGTGGATATTATTATTTGTTTATTATCGATTTAAATACAATAAAATCACTTATATATTTAGAAGATATCGTTTATATTGTTTACAAGAATGTTTCAAACTTACCTTTCCTAAAAATATGGGATTCCTTAAAAAATGGCGATTTTTATTTATAGATATATTGTTTAGTTAATTTTGTCAAACATATTTTGTATCATAATGTTTTCTCTGTAAGGTTTCATAATGGAGAAACAAGATCGAATCAATGTGAATACAGACGAAGGCATAAAACATTCATGCGAAGATTCAATTTTTAATTTGAACCAATCAAATGCAGGTAAGTGTTTTTCATTTTTGATTCACTTTTCGATGATGCATTAATCACAACATCCTTTTCTCTAATTTTACCAATCGAAGGCACATCAGAGCCAATTGAAGATTTCATTTTTAATATTAACGAATCAAATGCAGGTAATATTATCACAGGTTTGATGAAATTTTCGATTATTCATATAATGACAACATTAGCAATTTTTTTTTATTTTTCCAGATGAAGGCACATCAGAGCCAATCGAAGATTTCATTTATAATAGTAACGAATCAAATGCAGGTAATTCTTTTACAGGTTTGATGCACTAATTTGATGATGCATAAACAAGTTGTTGTTAGTGTATCACACGTGTAGAACATATTCTTTCAGAATTGATTCATATGTGTAGTTATGACAAGTATTTCATGTTTTTGTTTGTATCAACAAATTCTTTTAGAATAATAACACACACATCTTATTTACATGTTCTTAAACTTACTTGCCTTTTAACAGAAATAGCGTATTATTTTTTACAGATACAGATGAATCAATATTTAGTAATGATTTTGTCTCTCCTGGTGGCACACCATACTGGACTCCTAAAACGAGTAAAAATCCAAAAGTCGATGATGTTTATGATTCATATAACGCAGCTGTTGAAGCGTACAAAACTTATGCATTCGAAGCGGGTTTTGACATTAGAGAAGGATCCAGTACAAAGATTAAGGGTGGTATTATCACTACTAAATACCTTCTATGCAACAGAGAAGGGAAACCTAATACGGGTAATGTTGATACTGTTAATATTCAGTACAAAAAGATTAAAAGAAGAAAAGACTTGCATAGGACAGAATGTAAGGCGCATATTGTATTCAAGCTTATTCCTGGTACAGATAAATATGTGGTACATAAATTTGTCGAGAATCACAATCATATGCTAATTAGCAAGGATAACATGCAATTTTCTCGTACCAGTAGGCAATTAAATTTTACTACAAAAACTTTTCTTCATAACATGACAATACAAAATGTTGGTGCTGCAAAGTCGTATAGATTGCTTACTGGTATCCAAGGTGGGTGCTCAACCCGTGGTGGACTTCTTGTTGATTTTAAGAATTATATGAGGGATCTGAATTGTTTCATTGGCGGTAGCGATGCCCAGTTGATTGTTAACATTATGGAAGATCGGAGTAAATATGCATCAAATTTCACATTTGAATGTAGGGTTGTGGAGAAACAACTCAATGCGATGTTTTGGGCAGATGAAACTGCCAAGTATAATTATAAGGAATTTGGAGAGGTTGTATCCTTTGATGCTACATTCGATACTAACAGGTGAATTCTTAAATTATTTTGTTCAGAACTTTCTATATTTTTATAACAAGTTTATAATGTTCACAGGTACCGTATGGTTTTTGTTCCGTTTACCGGTATAGATAACCATAAAAAATGTGTCACATTTGGTGCTGGATTGCTCAGTAGAGAGGATACAGATTCTTATACGTGGTTGCTCAATTCATTTATCAAAGTTTTTGGCAAACAACCTACTATAGTATTGTCTGATCAAGACCCAGCGATGAAAAAAGCGATTGAACAAGTACTTCCAGAATCCCAACATCGTTTATGTATGTGGCACATAACATCTAAGCTTTCAAACAAGGTAACATATGAAATTAATCTCATTTGTTTATTTATTACATATTTCATACTTTAAAATCATATTTTAAAGCTTTTTTATGATGTAGGTATCTGCCCAAGTTTATGATCAACGACTTTAACTTATCTGATAATAAGTGGTTGCGAGATATGTATGCTTTGCGTAGTAATTGGATACCCGCATACTTTAGGGATATTCCTATGTCAGGTTTAATGCGAACCACATCATTGTCGGAAAGCCAAAATTGGTCATTTCAGAATAGTACACTTGCTGGATCGTATCTCATCAATTTTATGATGACATTTGACGCCACAATGGATCGTCAAAGGCATAATCAGAATGAATCTGATTTCCGTACTGCAAGCACTTTTCCGAAAATATTGTCATATCTTCCATACGAACCTCATGCAGCAAGAATATACACACGGAAAATATTTTATCAGGTTCAGGAAGAGATTTTTGAATCTGAAAAAAGTTGTTTGATTAAGAATTTCAATTGTGTCGAAAGCATTGATACATTTACTGTGTTGGAGAGGAAGACATCTATAAGCACACGAAACAAAAAAAAATCCGACAATGAAGATTCTTCCGACGAATACCATTACAACAACCTTTTGAAAGATTCAGAATTCCAGGTATATTTTAATATTTTTTGTTTTTTAAATTACGAAACTATGTGTTTTATTTTTTATGTTTGTATAATATTTTGTAGGTTGCTCATGTCAAAGATACTGACATAATATCATGTAGTTGTATGCATTTTGAACTCATTGGACTATTATGTAGACATGTCTTTTGTGTTATGAAGTATATCCAATTTGATAGCATTCCAGATCGATATATATCGAGGCGTTGGTGTAGAGATTTAATTCCTACAGAAATTTTGAGGAAGCGTTTTAAAAAGGGTCAAATCGATAGCCATGTTGACAAGACGGCAATTGACATTTATTCTACGGTTGATCATTGTATATATTCCCTGAGTAATGATCCTATGAAGCTTAAACAATATTTTGAAGACCAGATTGAATTGAAGAACAAGTATTCTGATAATGTTGCTCCTCATTCAACCCTTAACAAAACAGCTGAATATGAGAAGATCCTAGGCGTTACAATTCCTGATGAAATACTAATTCAGAATCCATCCAACATTAAGAACAAAGGGTCTGGTAGTCGTGGCAAAAGACTTAGAAGTACAAGTGAAATTCTATCTCAGCAATCTTCGAAGCCGAAGCGATTGTGCGCCTCATGCAATCAGATGGCCAATCACGACAAGAGGAATTGTCCGTCTAGAAACAAACAAGTTTAGTATAACAAATTTTTCATTCACAATTTTATATGTATTTCCTTTTATGTTGGATATTTTTTATATGTATTGACTTTTTTCATTTGAATTCGTTTAGTAATTCTTAAAGAAATAATTAATTATTTATGCCCCTACATACATACATCATTTCAATGTGAACATTCTACTAGAATTTCAAATACAATTTAAAGTTGTACTTACTATTTTAACAATTGTGCCAATTTGTGCCATTCTAATAGAATTTCAAATACATTTTAAAGAAGAAAAGACTAGTAATTCTTATATTGTTACATTCTTTTAGAATGGCACTTGTCTACAACAATATATTACAACTCAACACAAAGTGTCTATTATTTTACAAGTACTTTTCTAAGTATTACTTTATGTTTTCCTTCCACACTTAATTGTCAACACAATCTATGATTCAGTTTGGTAGTAACATTTCATTTTAAATCGCAACCCAATATGTATATTCTGTCAGAATAATCTCCTTTGTACACATTCTATTATTTTTTACCTTTCATGTTGTATACGATACCATATTTCAGTATTAATATATTATTTTTTCTAAATCAAATTAACACATTCTATCACTTACTAAATACATTAAAAACAAACATACCACAATAAAACCTAATTTTTAATAACTTTCCAGCAAACCAAAAGTTTAGCAATCCTAGATAACTTGGTACATCATTCATCCAATATTAAAAATGTCAAACATATGCATATACTAATTAACATAATTCCCAAAACATGAAGACGTCTTGATTTTCGGTCAATTTTAAATGCTTACTACGTCTCAAGCTTTCCTCCTAGGTTTCTTTTTCTTTTTTGATTTAGCATATTCGTCGAGTTTGATAGTTTTCTCCCAAAGATCCAGATTGTCATATGCCTCTGATTCCAACATCACCTTATCTTTCTGCATGTTCAGATCCGATGTCAGCATCCCATACATGTACTTATATCGGAGTCTATCTATTGCATTTTTGTCATGTGGCTGCTTTCCCAATAGCCCTGATTCCCATCGTATTTCCGCATCTCCCATGTAACTTTCCATGTGCCTCATCAAGTATACACCACAATCGGGACTTTTCTTCTGCACTTGCCAATTAACCTTCATTACCCTAGGCTCCATTTTCCATAACACAGCTTGCTTTGGATGTCGTTGGTCTTTCAAGTAAATACAAAAGAACTTTTGCTGCAAAACAAAAGTTGTCTAACTTAATTATTCCATTGTTTCACTGCATTGTCTCAAGTAATTCTAAAGTACTTAAAGATAATATTTCAAAACATCACATGAAATAATTCCGATAGAATTATAAAAAAATTATCATACCACAATTTGTGGTACTCTGCCATAGCTAGTTTGTTGGCTTCCCTTTCGTTGCAAATGATCAATTATGTAATAAAATGGTCTTCTCAGATCGAAACACAGAAGGTAATAATTATCGCGTGCAACAATTGGGAAAAACACCTATAAATAAACCCAAAAAATTACAATAATTGTAGATAAATTAAACATATCAATAAACTATTGTTTTATAATATACTCACCAGTCCCACATCTCTGAATTTTGGATTGATTTCAAAGTTCCCTATGTATAAAAGCATTTGATCAACAAACAACCTCCGACGATTAATTTCCAATTCATTTTCGTCCATTAGATACGCATTCTGCATAAACATAAACTCAATTTAAAATTAATTATATATTTAAAAGTAATAATTTTTAATAACTACACATACCACCACATTAGTATCGAAAAATAGCCTTTTGGGCGATGCATCAGATTTAAAGTGTTCCATTCGATTCAAGTATCCTGCCCAGCAATCTATTATTGAAGATTGTATGATCACGTTTTCTTCAAAACAATGTGCAAACCCTTTTGTCAGTCTGTCCCCCTCATCAAGTTCAAAAACATCATCACTTGCAATACATAAATGTCGTTGTTAGTAACAATTTCAAACATTTTCGCATTATTTTATACAAATATTAATTTACATTAAAATATAATACTTACTTGTGATCTATGTCAGATGTGAATATTGCATTGCAAAAATTGATTTCCTCCTTTTTCAGTTTATCTGTTATGCTGATTGTCCGTTTCATAAACGGTGATTTAAATGGATTAGTAACTTTTAATTTTCTTTTCCCTTTAACATCATCTTCTCCAACATCAGCAGCATGATCAAGTTCATTCAAGATGTTTTTCCCTTTATCTAAAACCCTACTTGTGACATTTCCTATAATTCTTTCATTCTCCAAGTGTCCTTCCACTTTGGCAGATTCGCTTACCTTACCCTTATAGTACTTTTCACTTGATTTGTCCAATACATCTATAACCTGTTCCAAAACAGCTGGGTCTTCAAAAAACTGTGTTGCACTGATATCTTCACTTTCTATCGGTGCAAAAGATGTACGAGTATCGTATACTTCTCTATCTGCCAGGTGTTCTTTTGCTTGATATTCCCCAACACGATACCCATCCGTATTTATAACATTTAGATTCAAATTTGATTCCATACCAACACCTGGAACATCAGCAGAATTATGACTTTCAATTTGTTTTTCTTTCTGACCTTCATCTTTGTCATCACTTTTTTCTACATCATCTCCATCTTCTTCATTTTCATGTACATCCTCATCCACTATATCATCTTCTTCTTTAAACAACATATTCTTTTTATGTAACCATTCTTTTAACACACCACTTTCTGGATATTTCTCCAATCCATCAGTCAAAGCTTTTTCCAAGTTGATTTTTTCGGACACAATCTTGTTATATCCTACTTCAATAACTGCACAATATGCCTGCATTTCAAATACATAAACAATAATTTTAGTTTAAGTCTTAAAGATTTTTTTTAATAAATTTAATATTATATCATGTAATTAAAATTCCATAAGAATAATATCAGTCATAATAATTTTATTCTATAAGAATTACTTTATCGGATTCACCCACAATAAATCTTTATAACATTCTTATAGAATTATTAATTTGTATTCAATTCCTAATACATTTAAACATACTTATAATGTATGAACTATTGTAACTTGTTTAGTGTTTTTACCTCAACATCGCCAAACATGTTCTGAATTTCTTGTAGATCCGTGTCATCGTTTGAAGTGTCGAAATTTTCACTACATCTCTTCTCAATTTCTCCCATCCCTAGTTTGTTTTGTTTGATTTCTTCTTTTTGTATATCATCCAAATGTATAGACCTGACATACTTTATGAATGGCCTCCCCTTTTTCAAATTGTTGACAGGAACCTTCACGCTATAAACATATGTTAGCTGAAAGAAAATACAACAATTGTTAGTTGTTTTACATTTTTAAAACTACATATATTTACTAATATTTTGTATAATTAAAATAATGTACTAACCAACAAAAGTGTCATTGGGCCTGTGTAATAGCAGGTTCTGTCATCCCTCTTCCAGCAATACTTTTTTGTTTCCAAACAATCTATCATGTACTGACACCAGTCAAGACATGATACATCCGATATTGGTATTAATTTTTCAACAATTTTTACTTCACATGTTCCCATAAGTTTTGATTCTACAAAGGTATTGATGAAAAGTATAAGAAAATTTAATCTGAACATGATATCATCCTCCTCTGTTTCGTTTATTAGCCTAGAATATGCTTTTGCACTGTAAAGCTTTTTTGGATACTGGGCTTTCCATTGTTGTAGGACCGGGTCATTATACGCACAAGATTCCAGTTCCTTTATATTATCACCACCCATCGGTAAGCCCATAACATCATGCACAAGCTCTTTTGTAATATTTATCCATCTGTTATTAACCTTCAGCCTATTCCGTGTAGGATCATAATTATCAACCAACATGTAATTCAGTTTCCCCGGAATAGTGTCGAGGTTCATTCCTAACAGCGACCCAAACCCCATCTTCTTCACCGCTTCTTTCTGTACATCTGACAATGTCTTCAGTGTTAAACTAAGTTTCCCAGGAGTCATTCGTGTGCTAAGTGTTCTGAAACCAGGTGGGTACGTTTTTTTATCAACATCACAATCTTTGTTTTCATCTATTTTGTCCTTTTTTGAAGGTTTTGAACTGCTTCCAATTTCAATCACCTTATTTGTTCCTTCATTTTTCCCCAACTTGCGTTTCTTGATAGCTGGATTTCTCTTTTTTTCTGCATCTTTTCGCTTTTTAGTATTTGATTTTTCTACCACCTTCATCTTCCCCTTTCTCACTCCAGAAGTTTCTGTTACGGTTGTTTTTGTATTTACTATTTTATCTAGCCCTTTCTCATCTTGAATTCGACCTGCAACATTATTACATATATTTATCAATCACAGTTGATGCTATTAAATACATATTACATTATTTTACAAATTCGATTAAACAACTATGTACATTTCATTTTCATGCTTACGTAATAATTTACCTAATTTTTTAGTTACTTCCTTTTGACCTCCTACTGCCATTCCTTTAGTACAGTCTTGTTGCATTCTACTTGCTGTACTTTTTGTATCTACAAAGAAACATAACAGTGTTTTTTAAGTAACCAAACTGTATTTTAAACCGATAATTTTAAAAAATTCAAATTCATGTTACAATGTACCAACTTACATTTAGTTTTTTGACCGACATCCAAAACTCCTTGTTTGTTTCCTGGTATATTGATACCTATCAAATACATATACACATATTATCAGTTAATACATTAGACAACAAGTTCATCTACCTTACATTATATGTTAATTTACTACAAAGCTTAAATTATAATACATTCTAATTGAATTTAGTCACAATCAGGTGGATTGAATAAATTCAACTAGAATCTGTTCTTATATACCTATACAAACATGATTGTGTTTTTGAGACGGTTTTTCACCACAGTTTATTCAAATAGAATTTGTTCTCATCTTCATATACACTTAGTACCAATTCGTGAGGCTTGAAATTGGTTTGAACCACAGTTTATTCAATCAGAATGTCTTCACATTAATGAAGCCGTGTTGTCTTTCACGAGGATTCTAGAGGCCTAAATGACAATTTTAATTTGATCCCAATAATGACGATCCAATAAGCTATTTTATTGACTGAATCGAATATTATACATGAGTTCAAACTTTTTAAAACATTACCACTTTACCTACTAACATGATTCTACCACAATTACGATGTCGACTTTAACAATAATTCCATGTACCTGTGAAACCCTAACACTCACTCTATTTCCGAAACCCAAACTTTTTTACCCTTTAATTTTGTTTCAATGTATCGCAGAAACCATTATCTTCATAAATATTCATATTATCTACATCCCAATTCATAAGAATAACCAAACCAAAAGCCCTAATTTATTGAAATTAGAACAACTAAAACCCTAATTTCTCACCTGGTGGAGGAGACACGAAATCGTCGTCGTCGTCCACGGTAACCGGTGTATTGGACGTGTTTTTGAACTTCGTCTTCACATTTTCACGCAATCTTGAACTTGAACGACTTGGTTCCATTCTTGAATCACTTCTCTGATGCCTTTTCCGAGATCGTCTTCAAGAATTCTAATGTCGCCTCTTCAGAAATCGCAGCTATTATCCGATATTTTGGGATGAAGATTGACGATATCTTCCAATTTTGAATTCACAATATTCTCTTTACCGGGTTTGAATAGGGATTCCTTAATTCCCGTACTTACCATACATCGATGCTTGTTGAATTCCCTGTTTTGCCCTTTTCAATATATATAAACCCGGTTAATACTTTTTTTTTTCTATTTATTTACAATTTTGCCATTGAAATCTCCACCATTAATAAGCATGATTCTATGGTCTAGATTCTCTCACACACTCACACTATAATTGTATTCCACATTTTATACTAACTCTCTCTCTCTATATATATATATATATATATATATATATAGAGAGAGAGAGAGAGAGAGAGAGAGTTAGTATTAAATGAAATTCTTAAATATTGTGTTATTGTAAGACTCAATGTGGGCCATTAGATTAATATAATCAATGGTTGTAAAAAAAACCCATTTTTTTTAATAAAACAATTGACAATGCGCATGTTTTCAAATGACAAACCCTGCTTAAGGGTAAAAATGTAAAAATCTCCCAAATCCATTTCAACTGACGCCGTTTCTTTTTAATTACGATGCGGTGGTTTTGCGGCTGTCGGAGGCAACAAAGATGGTCGCCGGCGACGTTGTTGGTCGGGATCGGGAATCTGGTCACCGATCTCGTGTGTGTGTGCGTTAATCGACTGATTGACAAAGAGAATCAGAGGGTTCGAGAGAGACATTGATGAGCGACTGAGAGGCGGATACACAGGGGCTTTTAGTATCATATTCTCTGAGAATGGATGTTAGGTTTTATGTTTAGGTAAGTCCATTCTCCGAGAATGGGTGCTAGTTTTCATTGGTTTGTGTTTTTTGTAAGTCCATTATCTGAGAATGAACGATTACAAATATAAAGATGCATTCTCCGAGAAGTAAAGTTGAATTCTCAGAAGAAGAAAAAAGTTGCGTAAGAGTTTTCAAATTCTCAGAGAATATGTTTAAATATTATCTAGTAATACGTAAAACATTCTCTAAGAATGAAATGATTACAGAGGACTGAGAAGATAATGAAGCATTCTCAAATAATACCTTACACCTATTCTCTGAGAATGCCCCATTCTCAGAGAATGCCACATTCTCAGAGAATGCCACATCCTTCTTCCTAATCTCGTCTCTTCTGGCCTTTCCTCATATCACGAAAGCCTCGATTTACACAGATTCTCCCGTTCTGATGGCTGCAAATTGGATTGGCGATTTCAGCAAATTCTCCGTCATATTTGGATTACATATCAGTTGAACGGAGTGAGCGGCGGCTGGAGGTTTGCAGATCGCGAGTGGGCGAAGGAGAGAGAAGGGGGTAGAGTAGCGGTGGTTTGGCTGGTGGCTGCGATGACGTCCGACGGTGGTTGCAACGGACGACCGGAGCATGGTCGGATAAGAAGATCGGACGGGAAGGGTGGAGATGGAGTCGTAGTTCACGTTAGGGTAGGATGAAGCTTCGAGTGATTGAACTCAAGAGCAATTGCTTCGCTTGGATGATTGCAGGGCAGGAGGTATAGAATGGGATCGAGTTTCTTGCTTCTGCAATCAATTTTATCTGGAAGGGGATGAGATCGGAGATTAGGTTGAAGACGATGATTGTGTGCGTGAGAGAATGAGGGAGAGGGGGAAAATACCGATTGTAACCTTCAACAATGAAAGAACGTGATTTGGATCTACGATCGCACAATACTTATTATCCGCATTTGAACCTATATATATATATATATATATATATATATATATATATATATATATATATATATATATATATATATATATAGAGGTAGGTTCAATTGAGGACTATTAAAAGGTTGAGAACGCGAGGACAAATCTGAATCATTCATTATTTTAGATCTAGGGTTGTAATAAATTGTCAATTTTACATTTATTAATTTAAAAAAATTCATAATTTTAAATTAAATATAACCTAAAGGGTATTAAGGTAATCATGATTATCCTAATTATATAAACTCCTACAATCACGTCTGTCTCTCTCTTAAAATTTGTTTAAAAAGTCAAATCTTTATAAACTTCCAGATCTAATCTAAAAGTTGTGAAAACAAAACCCTACATCGTCGCCTCCTTAATCAATTCGTTCCGCTTCACCTTCTCTTCCTAAATCGGCAATTTGAACATTACCTGTAGCAGCCGAGACCCATCTCCAAGATGAGATCAAAGCCCTAAGAAATGCCATCGCCATCGATCCTGATTCCAGCCTCCAAATCGCCGCCGCTCAGACTTTGGTTGCCGCCGTGACCTGTCGAGGCTTCTCCGGCTTAGGTACGAAATCCTTTTTCCTTTTAAAAATCAGGCATAAAAAGGTTGTTCTTGTTCCATTTCAGACATCAGGTATCAGTCACCACAAAAATGTTGTTATTGTTTTTGCGACATTCTCGCTCACCTCTTTTAAAGTTCTTGTTCTAAAGAGAGAAAATTAGTGTTCTTGTTCTTGTTTTCTAGTCACTCATGAAAAAACGGTTATTATATTAACCAATCTACTTTCAAGACTTATACTTGTGCTTTTTTTTTTTTGCGTTGTTTGTGTCTGCAATAATTATATATAGCTATATATTTGGGTATTAGTTACAGAAAGTGTAAACTCACGTAAATAAAATAACCAATTTATTCATGTACTTTTTTTATATTTATCTTGCATATCTAACCAATCAAAGTCACGTAATTTTTTAAATTAGTTATTTGTGTTATTTTATAACGAATATCTTGAGAAGTGAATATTGTTAGCAAATCCCTTGAATTTGACTCATAACAGCTTTTGGATTCATTGATGAATTAGTAGTTAATATGTATTCATTGATGAATTTAGGGTTTTAGTATAATAAATCGTGTATTCATTGATGATTAATCACCGATGAATGTATTCATTGATGATTATACAAATATTTTTGTATATAAATATGTTTGTATATAATATGTTTTTTGTTAAATTCATTGATGAATACAGTTTAACGTAAAGTGGATTGGTTGCTTTAATGTAAAGTAGCATATTGTTAAGGATTTACCAAACAGTTTGTTGAAGCTTATTATTCTTCAAAACAATGAGAATAAACATGTGACAAGGACACCCAAGAGGTAGTTTTATTTATTTCTACTTTTCATAATATTTGTTATCATATTTGTGTAATTGTGTTTAGGTTTATTAAAGTTAATATTTTTTATTTAATTGAAACTGGAGCAAGGATTGCTCCAGTTTATTGATGAATACTTGTATCAAAGGTTGAGAAATGTTCAATAGAAACATTTGATTTAATTTAAATGTTATATAGTAAAGTTAATCATCGATGAATTTATATTCACAGTCGTATTCATTGATAAATACTTGTATCAAATATGTATACAAATCATCTTTACTGAAGTTAATATAATGGAAGACTCAATCAAATACTTGTATCAAAGGTTGAGAAATGCTCAATAGAAACATTTGATTTAATTTAAATGCTATACTAAAGTTAATCATCGATGAATTCATATTCACAGTCATATTCATTGATGAATACTTGTATTGAATGTGCAGGATTTTACTAAAACAATGGTTACCGAATGGTTTCAAGTAATGGTGGACTCAATCAAATGCGATTTGCTATAACGGATGACTCAATCATTGATGAATACTTGTTTTCATTGATGAATACTTGTATTCTATGCATGAAGACGACACATTTTCGTATTGTTGTTTGAAAGTGGTGCGACTGCTTTAAATTTGTTTGTTAAATTCATTGATGAATAATTATATTTATTGTTGATTTTGCATCATTCAATGATGAATTTAGGGGTTTAGTATATCCAAACATTGTATTCGTTGATGAATAATCAGATTACTTGTTGATTTTGCATTCATTATTATAATAAATCATTGTATTCATTGATGAATTTTTCATTTCAATGTTATTTACTTATATTCATTAATGAATTACATTGGATTTGTCATTTTACATATCCTTCTACGAATATTCGTTGATGAATTTTACTTCACTGTCAATGTCGACTAGTTATACACTAAATTCAGTGACGAAAATTCAAAAAAAACCCACGAAATTCAGTGACAAAAATTAAAAAAAACAAAATAAAGAAAAAAAACCACTAAATTCGGTGACGAAAATTCAAAAAAAAAAGAAAAAAATCCCACGAAAATTCAAAAAAGCTATATTCAAGGAAATAATTATAACAAATCCCATTATTTTTGGTAACTTATTATATTGATTTTATTTACTAATATAGATATACCAAGATTACTATTATACCCTTGTGAAATGATTGGTCCAGAATTGTCCTCGCGTTCTCAACCTTTTAATTGTCCTCGTTTGAACCTCTCCCTATATATATATATATATATATATATATATATATATATATATATATATATATATATATATATATATATATATATATATATATATATATATATATATATATATATATATATATACACACACACACATTAAGTTTTATAATGATATACATGTAATTTTTAAGTTTACAATGATATATGTCATTTTAGATTCGGTTTCTAACTTCAGCAAATTATTTACCAAAAAAATAATGTGTTATTTTATGTATTTTGATTCAGGTCGAACTTTTTGTTTTTTATATGTAAAAAATCAAGTCAACACAAATACTCGGTTTTTCTAAAAACCAAAAATAAAACAATTAGTTTTTCATAAGGCTGATGGGTATACAACCCACGTCATTGATGCGTATGAGTTGGTAGGGTGACATGGAGTGGAACACCGCCCCCTTGTGGTTTGGGGTGTGGACCACATAGGCGCGTGTTAAAGTTTTTACAGTCATGGTGAGCAACGTCCATTTCTTTTTCTATCTCTCACACTAACTCTCTCTCTTTCTTAATAACAATTTATTACATAAAAAATTAAAAAACAAAAGGGAAAAGTGATGTTGGGTAGTGGGTATTTCATTTGGCGATGTGGTAGGGATAGGGGTGGTAAAAGCAGGCACGAACAACAAGAATACACGACACGAAACGAAATTGGGACGAAATCGAAACTGGAATTCGTGTTCGTGTTGTGTATAAGGAACCCGATGTCGTGTTGTGTCGTTTTCGTGTTCAGATTTTCGGACGATAATAACACGACAACACGATAGTAAATTGATTGTATATGTATATATAATTAAAATATAAACAATCAATATTTGATAACCCCAATAAGGAAAGCCCCGAGCTTTAGTGTTCCCACTTTCCTAGGCCATATCACTCAAGCATGTCATACCACTCAAGCATGTTGGTCACACTTCCCAGACATACCAATCACGCTTGACTCCTACACCAACAATATATCTAACCCTAATTTTGTATCAATAATAAATTCTTTGGAGACCAATAAGAATGTAACATGTTCTTAATTTTGTAAAATATATGATTGTATGACATTGTTGAGTTATTTGAATTCATTTCTGATCACTAGATTTGGTATGTGGTCAACCTTTTATCGTGTTTTAATATTGTCGTGTTCGTGTTAGCAAAAAAAAACCGAGATCGTGTTGTGTCATGTTCAGGTTAAGAAAAAAACAAGTCGTGTCGTGTGGGTTTAATAAATACCCGATTTGCCACCCCTATGTAGGGAAATGAGGATTATGTGACGGTGAACTAACGATACTTTTTGTGTGGGGATGCAAGGACCATACCCCTTAGTCTAACGGTATTTTACGCTTTCTTCCGTATTTTGGTCCAGGTTGCCATTTTTTGCACACCCCTCGACAATATACCTTATGTTTTTTTGTAACACCCAGTTTCTTATCTCTGAATTACACCAATAATTACTTAAAATAACCACAATGGTTCATGGTGTAATCAAGATTTAAGCAACAGTAGTACAAGTAGTTATCAAAATAACAAGTACATAACAAACGAGTCCCAAAAACTAGGTTACAAAAGACTGTTTTTACAAAATTATACAAAAAACATATCATGGTTTACAACTAGTCCAAAAGTCAAGTCCCATGTCCAGTCTGATCATCCCTCAGCAATCTTCTTACCTCTGTCACCTATAACACAACATATAACTATTTACATGAGCTAATTAAGCTCAGTGAGAAAAATTATCAAAGTTTAGAATCAATCTAATAATTATCACAATTTTTTTTACAACTCAAATTACTGCTCTCTATTTCAATGACTATCTCAGTCATTTGGTATACTCAATCAAGCACAGCAATCAGATTTAACAAGAATTCCTCAATCTCGTTTAATTCATGATAATTGGTTGTCTCAACCAATTAAGATGTGCAATAAGTCAATTTAGTTATAATCAAACTAATTATATTGAATTATAACTACTCACCTGCTGTCTGTTCAGTCAATGGTCCACCTGTGCCCCGTGTATCTCTTTCCCTCCTCTGTGTATCTGCTCAAAACAACATCATATATCATACTTCAACATTCTCAAAACAATTTAATCACATCTAACTCATTAGATCAAGAATCAATAACTAATAATGATCGCAACTATGAACATCACAAACAATGACTTCAAAACTTCCAAGATTTGCGGTTTTTACCAAACTAACCGTTAAAACTTCGCAATAATCGAAATAGAAGCTCAATACAACACATATTAACTATCTACTAGTAACACATGAGCTAATTCTAAGCAAAAATCCGGATTCAAGAACTTAGGGTTTAAAACCCTAAAATCATAAATCACTAACCTCAAAATCAAGGGCTCAAGAACACGATTTAGGTGTTAATCCAACTTCTCCAACCTTTTTCTTGGCAAAATCTTCGATCTAGATGACTAGCTCTACGCTTCTAGCTCTCAAAAATCGCTCTTGGGTGTTTATGGTTCGAAATATGGTTCAAATGAGGGCAAAAACGCATTTATACCCACAGCGAAACCCGACCCGGGCTGTCAAACCCGGTCCTGGTTTTACCCTCAACCCGACCCGGGCTGCACAACCCGCCCCGGGTTTTGTCACGCTATTTCTCGCTTAGATCCAGTCGTAACTCGCTCCGGTTTCTGTGACCCGACCCGGGCTCAATAACACGACCCGGGTTGGCTTGTTTTCTACTTTCTTTTCAATTCAATTCAACTATTGTCACACAACTCGACCCGGTTTGACCTTTTAAGCATTCAATTTTTCTTAGCTTAGTTTTTAAACATTTTAACTCATATTTTAACTCATTTAATCTCATATATATATGTATTAAACATAACTTTACTATAAATTAAAGTTAAGGTATTACAAGTTCTTACCCCCTTCAGAAGATTCCGTCCTCGGAATCTCTTGAAATAGAAAGGGATACTTTGATCGCATCTCTTCTTCGCCTTCCCAAGTAACATCTGTGCCTCTATGATGTCGCCATTGTACTTTAACTATTGCGATCTCTTTATTTCGCAACTTCTTGATCTTTTTGTCTAAAATTTTCTCCGGTTGCTCTTGATATTGAAGTTTACGATCTAACTGAACTTCTTTCAAAGAAACTCGTACCGACTCATCATGCAAGGTTTTACGAAGATGTGAAATATGAAATACATTATGAATTCCCCGCAGCTCGTCAGGAAGCTCGAGTTTATAAGCCACTGCTCCTACTCGTTGAATTACACGAAAAGGTCCGATAAACCGTGGACTTAGCTTGCCACGTTTACCAAAGCGAATAATTCCCTTCTAGGGAGACACTTTTAACATTACCATATCTCCAATTTGAAACTCCAATGGTTTTCTTCGTTTATCTGCATATTGTTTTTGACGCTGTTGAGCAACTCTCATATGCTCGCGAATGCTTTTTATTTTTGCCTCAGTTTATGTTATAATCTCGGGACCCGCTAGTGGCTTTTCTCCCGCTTCTGACCAACATGATGGTGTTCTACACATTGACCCATATAACGCTTCAAAGGGTGCCATTTGAATACTAGAATGATATGAGTTGTTATATGTAAATTCGGCCAAAGGTAGATGATCGTCCCAACTACCTCCAAAATCAATCACCGAAGCTCTAAGCATATCTTCTAGCGTCTGAATAGTTCTCTCGGTCTGACCATTAGTCTGCGGATGATAAGCCGTACTCATTAAGACTTTAGTTCCCAAATGTTTTTGAAAACTTTGCCAAAAATGAGAAGTAAAACGACTATCGCGATCGGAGACTATAGAGATTGGTACTCCGTGTCGTTTCATCACCTCCTTAAGATAGATATCTGCTAATTTGGACGCTTGATAATCTTCTCGTATGGGAATGAACTGCGTTGATTTAGTCAATCTATCAACAATTACCCATATAGAATCGAACCCTCGTGGTGTTCGGGGTAACTTGGTAATAAAATCCATAGAAATCTCATCCCACTTTTTCTTCGGTATAGGTAGTGGTTGAACTAACCCGTATGGTCTCTGATGATTTGCCTTGACTTGTAAACAAGTCAGACACTTCTCCACATATCTCCCAACGTCACGTTTCATTCCCGGCCACCAGTAAAACGGCTTTAAACTTCTATACATCTTCGTACTACCTGGATGGATTGAATATCGTGTACAATGTACATCTTCAAGTAACAGTTGTCTCGTTTCTCCGTGTCTCGGGACCCACACTCGTCCTTGAAAAGTCTTCACTCCTTGTGCATTTTCAACTAGCTTATCTACATAGCCAACCATTCTCTCACTTTTCATGTCATTGGCTTCTCTCTGGGCACGTCGAATCATTTCTGGTAATTTACTAACCACTCCCATCCGAGCTGAAACGACTCGAATAGGTGGTTCTTTTCGGCTTAACGCATCTGCCACTACATTTGCTTTACCAGGATGGTAAAGTATTTCACACTCATAATCTTTCAAAAGATTCATCCATCTTTGATGTCTCATGTTCAACTCTTTTTGATCAAACAGATATTTTAAACTCTTATGATCTGAATATATCTGGAACTTCACGCCATAAAGGTAATGTCGCCAGATTTTTAGTGCAAAAACAATGGCGGCTAACTCTAAATCGTGTACTGGATAAGTTTGCTCATGAGGCTTTAGCTGTCGAGACGAATACGCAATTACTCGTCCCCTTTGCATTAATACACATCCAAGACCAATCTGTGAAGCATCGGTAAAAAGAACAAAGTCTTCCACACCTTGAGGTAAAGCTAACACCGGAGCTTCGCATAACGCCTGTCTCAGTTTTTCAAAAGCTTCTTGTTGTGCTTCAGCCCAGATAAACTTCTCTGTCTTTCTGGTCAGCTTTGTTAAGGGCAAGGCAATACTCGAAAATTTCTCAATAAATCGTCGGTAATAGCCAACTAGTCTCAAAAAGCTCCGAACCTCAGTCGGATTTTTGGGTGGTGCCCAACTCATCACTGCTTCTATCTTGGCAGGGTCCACTTTAACTCCTTCTCAATTTATCACATGACCAAGAAACTGGATCTCTTGCATCCAAAACTCGCACTTCGAAAATTTTGCATACAATTTTTCTTTACGAAGAAGATTTAAAATCAACTGTAAATGTTGTTTATGCTCCTCCCGGCTCTTGGAATAAATTAAGATATCGTCAATAAACACTATCACGAACTTGTCTAAAAATGGATGACAAGCTCGATTCATCAGATCCATAAAAGCCGCCGGGGCATTTGTCAAACCGAACGGCATTACTAAAAACTCGTAATGACCGTACCGGGTGCGAAATGCTGTCTTCGGGACGTCAGATTCTCTTACTCTTAGCTGATGATATCCCGACCTCAAATCAATCTTCGAAAAATACTCTGCTCCCTCCAATTGATCGAATAAATCGTCTATTCTCGGTAAGGGATAACGATTCTTCACAGTAATTTTGTTTAACTCACGATAGTCTATGCACATACGCATAGAACCATCCTTCTTTCGAACAAACAGTATCGGCGCACCCCACGGAGATGAACTCGGACGAATAAAACCGCGATCCAAAAGTTCTTGTAATTGTTTCTTTAATTCCTCCATCTCGGACGGCGCCAATCGATAGGGTGCTCGAGCTATTGGTTTCGCTCCAGGAATTAAATCGATAACAAACTCCAATTGACGATTTGGCGGTAAGCCCGGAAGATCGTCAGGAAAAACATCAACAAAATCTCTTACTATCTCAACATCCTTCACAGTGGGATGTTCGGTTTCAATTGGGGCAACATGTGCCATAAACAAAAGAGCACCTCTTTCGGTATACCTTCGTGCTCTCGCGAAAGATACAACCGGAATATGTTGAAAACGGCGTTCACCTCGTATTAACGTCTGCGACCCGCTCGGAGTTCTCACGGAAATAATCTTTCCGTGACAATCCATATTTGCCCTATTATTATCTAACCAGTCCATTCCAACTATTACATCAAACGCACGAGTATTCATCGGCTTCAAATCAATAAGGAAAGAAATCTCATTGATTTCAAGCCGACAATTTGTATACTGAGTGTTCACTATAACATCTCTCCCGTCAGCAATATCAACTATCAGACTCTCACTCATTTTAGACAACGGTACATTAATTCGAGACGCGAAAGGTACAGATATAAAAGAAATCGATGCACCAGAGTCAAACACCATACGAGCTCGAAGAGAGTTCATGCTAAAAATACATGTAATCACATCTGGTCGCTCTCTAGCCTCCTCCACTGTCATCTGGAAAGCTCGAGTTCTAACATTCCCACCGCCTCTATCTCGTCTATCGCCCCGATTATCTCCTCGTCCCGTCCTCGGAGTCTCGCGACGTGAATCAGTTCTCGGCTTTGGGCAATCCGGGCGAATATGACCACTTTCCCCACAATTGAAACACACACGATTTTTCTCCAAACAATCTCGAGCCATATGCCCTGTCTTCCCGCATTGATAACACATAAGAGACGGGGTGCTCGTATCACAATTTCCAGCATGTTTTCGACGACATTTTTCACACCACTTGTTCTCAGTCTTTCTTGGATCACCTCGATATTGATAACTCGGAACTGGATGCTTTTGGAAACTACCCTCAGTTTTTCCTTCCCATTTCCTCTTCTGGCCTCCGCTTCCTTGGTCCCCCTTCCTTTCACTATCTTGCCTCCGCAGTTCTTTTTCTCGAGATTTAGCTGCCTCAACGATCTGCTGATAAGTCATAAAACTGAAACTTTGTAAAAACTCTCGTATCTGGGTCCTCAGTCCCCACAGATACCTATCAATCTTCCTTTCTTCAGTATCCACCTGATGAGCAGCAAATCTGGCTTTTTCGTTAAACTCTGTCGTATACTCCTGTACTGACCGCGTTCCTTGCTGCAATCTTAGGAAATCTTCTTCTAAACTTTTCATCGCAGTATTTGAACAATACTCCTTCATAAACTTCATTTTAAACTCCTCCCACGTCGGTTCTGGTTCCAATCCTTTCTCTATATCAAGGTTTATGTTCTCCCACCAGAATTGAGCATCTTTATGTAAACAATTTGTGGCATACTCAACTTTATCTTTTTCCGCACACTTGCTCGTACGAAAAACTTTCTCGATATGTGTCAGCCAATTTCGTGCAACAACAGGATCATCAGTACCGAAGAAATCATTTGGTTTACATTTGCGAAACGTCTCATAACTGCAACATTTTGGTTCGCCTGACCCTCCAACTTCAGCATGTAAAGTAACCGGCTCTCTCTGTCCCCTCCCAACCACAGGTGTGATAGGAGGTCGGTCTCGATCATCTCTATTTGTCTCCTCCGTCTGAGGTCTCACTAAGGTAGGCAATAAGCTTTTAACTGCCTTTGCTACCTCCGCAGCAATTAACTCTTGTAAAGATGATGTTAACTCAGGCGGTCTCTCGCCTTCAGACTGGCGCCCCAGTCTTTGATCTTATGATCCCGAATGCTCATCTCGGTGATCACCTCCCTCTTTCTCCTTTCCAGAACTCATAATGAGGCTGAAAAGAAATTTAACTCGTTATGATCTCGTTTATCTCATTTCTCTTTTCGTATCACATATCTCATCAAAATTCTCGAAATAACACACATACTCATAATGTGTGTTATTTAAGGGTGATTGCATAGGGACAAAATGGGACTTCTCTTTAATAGTTTGAGTTTAGAGTTTACTCTTTAAAGTCTAATTCACTCAAACTCTTGCTCTGATACCAACTTGTAACACCCAGTTTCTTATCTCTGAATTACACCAATAATTACTTAAAATAACCACAATGGTTCATGGTGTAATCAAGATTTAAGCAACAGTAGTACAAGTAGTTATCAAAAGAACAAGTACATAACAAACGAGTCCCAAAAACTGGGTTACAAAAGACTATTTTTACAAAATTATACAAAAAACATATCATGGTTTACAACTAGTCCAAAAGTCAAGTCCCATGTCCAGTCTGATCATCCCTCAGCAATCTTCTTACCTCTGTCACCTATAACACAACATATAACTATTTACATGAGCTAATTAAGCTCAGTGAGAAAAATTATCAAAGTTTAGAATCAATCTAATAATTATCACAATTTTTTTTACAACTCAAATTACTGCTCTCTATTTCAATGACTATCTCAGTCATTTGGTATACTCAATCAAGCACATCAATCAGATTTAACAAGAATTCCTCAATCTCGTTTAATTCATGATAATTGGTTGTCTCAACCAATTAAGATGTGCAATAAGTCAATTTAGTTATAATCAAACTAATTATATTGAATTATAACTACTCACCTGCTGTCTGTTCAGTCAATGGTCCACCTGTGCCCCGTGTATCTCTTTCCCTCCTCTGTGTATCTGCTCAAAACAACATCATATATCATACTTCAACATTCTCAAAACAATTTAATCACATCTAACTCATTAGATCAAGAATCAATAACTAATAATGATCGCAACTATGAACATCACAAACAATGACTTCAAAACTTCCAAGATTTGCGGTTTTTACCAAACTAACCGTTAAAACTTCGCAATAATCGAAATAGAAGCTCAATACAACACATATTAACTATCTACTAGTAACACATGAGCTAATTCTAAGCAAAAATCCGGATTCAAGAACTTAGGGTTTAAAACCCTAAAATCATAAATCACTAACCTCAAAATCAAGGGCTCAAGAACACGATTTAGGTGTTAATCCAACTTCTCCAACCTTTTTCTTGGCAAAATCTTCGATCTAGATGACTAGCTCTACGCTTCTAGCTCTCAAAAATCGCTCTTGGGTGTTTATGGTTCGAAATATGGTTCAAATGAGGGCAAAAACGCATTTATACCCACAGCGAAACCCGACCCGGGCTGTCAAACCCGGTCCTGGTTTTACCATCAACCCGACCCGGGCTGCACAACCCGCCCCGGGTTTTGTCACGCTATTTCTCGCTTAGATCCAGTCGTAACTCGCTCCGGTTTCTGTGACCCGACCCGGGCTCAATAACACGACCCGGGTTGGCTTGTTTTCTACTTTCTTTTCAATTCAATTCAACTATTGTCACACAACTCGACCCGGTTTGACCTTTTAAGCATTCAATTTTTCTTAGCTTAGTTTTTAAACATTTTAACTCATATTTTAACTCATTTAATCTCATATATATATATATTAAACATAACTTTACTATAAATTAAAGTTAAGGTATTACATTTTTACGGCATAATAGCTAATAAGTCGTCTATTTAAATTTCTTAACTTAAATTGCATTGCTCAAAATATCAACGAATTTTGGTTCAGGTTGCACACCCCTTGCCAATATACCTTATGTTTTTCACCGTATAATAAGCCATCTATTTAAATTTCGTTACTTAAATTGCATTACTAAAAAATATCAACGTACTTATTATTTTTGACTGGCAATGTCATAATATGTAACCTGTAGTAGCAGCATATTTACATTTGGTTTTCACATAACCGTAATTATAACTTGTTGCTCGTAAAAACATGTTAATATTTCTTTACAAATATAAGCAATTCGCAACCATATAAATTACTACATTGCACATAATGCCAGGAAAAATGACAGTGTGATGCTTTAACAGATGAAAACATTACCGTTACTTTTACTAGTAAAGAAATGTAATTACGTTGCTATTACGGATAAAAAAAATTTAAGTATGTTGCTACCAATACAAAAAACTAAATTACATTGCCTATATTAGTAGAAAGAGTCAAGTACATTGCTACTCCCTACAATTTCCCCTTACCTAAAACATCGGTAAAAGACTTAAAGTACATTGCCAAGATTGGTAGAAGCCATTCAAAACCACCATAAACTACACACCCGTGCAACCTCCTTTTGATCCAATCGACATTGCAAGTTGTACAATTTGCTTCTCGAGTTGTACAAAGCTTCCTCAAGACTTTCTAAAATCTCGGCTTCGAGTAGATGATGTCGATGATTGTCTTCTGCTAATCATCTGCCCCTGAATAATAAAATCTCGAGTTTGTAAATTTAGCTACTAACATATTATTTGTATGATATTTACAATAATAGTTTTGTTGCATAAAATGATAAAAGTATTTTTGCGGTAAATATTTGTATAAAAAGGGTGAGGATAAATATGTTTAAACCTGATGTGACAATTTAAATGCTGCTCTTCTCTTGAGGAAAAGCTTTTGAGCTTGTTTCTTTTTCTCTTCTGATATGAGTTTTGTTAGACTGGGTCTGTATATGATCACGGTTCGACCAATTCGACCAACCACAACTGAACAAGTGGCGTTTTCTAATTGAGCCACCACATCGTCTAGCTCTCCCGGACAGTTGTTATGAATTTTAAGCTGTTTTACATGTTGCCATTGTTACAATTAAGACATATACTGTCACAACATACTTTCATTGATTTGTTTTTATGGCATAGTACTTTCATTTTTTTCAAACCCTAAATTCAACTTAAGTTAGATTTCTGAAATTACATACGCCTAACCCTACAATATCAAGTTAAATTCATGATTTCAACATTGTTTTACATGATATTCAATAAGGTTGCATAATTCGTGTCACTTGCATAAATTGGTAAAAAGTGAAATGTTGTTGCTTAAATAAGCATTTAACCGACAGTGCTTACATACTTTGGTCGTAAAGTGAATACTGGTTTGTATGTTTAGTCGAAAACACCACTTTATGAACAAGTATTTAACCAGTAATAAATCCTTAAGCAATTGGTTTATGATACTACAGAAGCGGAAGTGATGAAAATGATGTTATACCTTGAGAAGCTCGTTGGCTTCTAGGGTTTCGACCAACGCCGTGGCGACGGAATCAGTGACGCCGGACTTCCCTACCTGTTGAGATTTAAGTTTTTTCCCCAAACTGTTGGCGTAAGAACCCAACTCCTTCTTTTCTTTCACACTCATGCCTTTCAATTTCGACAACATTTCCTTATGCGCACTCGAGATTTTGGGATCGACGGGTTTCTCAATTGGAGTTTCGGCGGGGCCGTTATCATCGATTTCCGCTTCTGATTCGGCGTCGCTTTCGGTGTCTTCTTCGTCAGAGATGGCGGGTGGGATTACCGGGGATGTGGAGGTGGAGAGAGATCGGAGAGTGAGAGAGGAGAGGGTACCGCGAGATATAGGAATTGGAGGGGTTGGGAGGGAAATAGAAGGGGTGTGCTTGAAGAGTTTGAGAAAAGAAGGGTTGAGAGAGGAAATATGGGTAGTGGTGGAGGGCGGTGGCCGGCGGAGTATACATCGGAGGATAAGAGGGGAAGATGACGATAACGCTCCCATATCGACACTGGTGACAAGAGCTTTGCCTCAACTGATTTTCTCAAATCATTTTCTAGTAAACGAATCCATTGCAAAAGTGAGAGGGTGTTTGGAATGGTTACTCAATTTCGATATATTTTTTTTTGGAACCGGCAATTTTAACATCTTGAGGATACTCAACCTTGCAACCCAGGACGGTTGGCAATTACCTATGGCGCAAAGCCTTTCCCCTCCACCTGTTTTTCGCCGACCAGGGAAAATCCCCCACATGGGGTTAGTTGGAGTCGAACTCTAGACCTTCCACCACATGGGTATATAACCCGGACGCATCCACCCGGCTAGGCTAGGCTTCACTTGCCAATTTCGATATAGTTAATAGATTTGGGGCATTAAAGTTTTATTATGCGGCATTATTTTATATTACCTGGCATTTAAGGAGAAATTATGTGGCATTGCGAGTTTATTACATCACATTAAGCGATTTTAGGCTCCATTACACGTACCCTCTCAATCGAGCACCATTACACGGTCGACTGCATCTCTGACTCTTAACTCCCTTCTGAGAATCAACCGACTTCATATGTATTGTCAGAGGGCTCTTCCCACACAGTGGATGTTCACTATCATGGTGCATTTGCCCCAACCCACTTGTGTAGTTCAACCCATGGAGAGGTTTGTGTAGCGCCATGTTCCGTTTGGTAAGTGTTTACTCTTAATCTTTAAAATGGTTGGAAATTATTAATGTGACTACTTACCTTGAAATGGTATCTTGGTCATTAGTGAAAATTTAGTATCGGGTAAGGATAATGCTAATTGTCATGAAACTGAGAAACTTAGTTAATTGTGTTGGAATGACATGTTATTATGCAATTTGTGTATTGGGAGTTGTTTAAACATGAAAATTGGACAGGAGGTCTATATCAATGTAGTTAGCGACGTTATGAGGCCTACGTAGCGGGGCTAAGTATAAGTAAGTTGTTATACTTAATAGAAATAAGAAAGTATGAGACTGTGTAGTTAGCGACACTATTGGAATGGGCTTAGCAGTGCTAAGTACAAAACCGACATAAAAATATAAACTTGTGTAGAGGGCAATGTTGCAAAACTCGGCTGACTTGGCTGAGTACTCGAACTCGGCTAGGTACCGAGGCGATTTTTTAAGAATCGGTTAAATAAACTCGGACACGGCATTACTCGACATTACTCGGAATTAATGTAAATTTGACGGAAAATAACAAAAAAAAAAAACCTAAAGATATGGAAGTACTAAAAGTGAATGATGCAAGTGACGCTCATGATTAGATTGTCGAAGGTGATGTTTTGGATGAAGTTGATGAGTTTAGTGAAGCCATGGGAGACGATGAATCCTTACAAAATCGAATAAGTTCTAGATTGAGATAAGTTGATGAGGAATAATTTGTGTCCGAGGATGAAGATGAAGTGACTGAAGAAACTGATTATGAATCAGATGGACTTAACATCAATGAACAATACGGAGCTAACTTGGAAAATGAATATTATATGACTACATTAATATTAAAGTCGAAATAATGAATATCAATTTTTGGAAAAGTTATAACACTTTAACATTTAAACAGGTGTCTTTGTTACTAATATTCACATATTTTGTTATAAATTTCAATGAACTTATAATATTTGTCATATATATAATTTACCCAAAATTAATAGCTTTACAATTTACATTATCCGATTACTCGCCAAGTACTCTCCGCCTAGCTGAGTACTCGCTACTCGCTAGTCCACCGACCTGGGAGCGCCTAGCGTCTTTTGTAACACTGGTTGAGGGCGAGTCTTTTGGTGAATTGACACAGAAACACTTTGTCCAGAAGCCATATGAACCACCTGGAGGAGTGATTGAAGGCATTAACCAATATTTGGAAGGAATAAATCATCTTTTTGCATCATTGGAGGTGAGTTTATGTATTGATTGTGGTATTAGTCATAAAATGTGCTGAGATATAGTTAGATTACAGGTTAGAGTTGTAAACTACTTGTAATTGAAGAGATAATTGTTGCAGAAATCGGCCTTGGCGGCCGATTAATCGCTTGGCGGTATTCAACCGATTATGATTAGGCCTAATCGGCCAGCTTGGCGGTTTGCTGCAAAAATCGGTCAAATATCGGCCTTGGCGGTCAATTAATCGGTCTTGGCGGTCATTTTTTTTTTTTTTCATTTTTTAATTTATTTTTTATTTTTTATTTTTAAATGGCGATACAATCAATCTCTAATAACTTAAGAAAACTGAAAAAAAAACAATATTAAAGTATAAAAATTAACAAATGTATAATCTTTTATGTGTATCTCGAAATAAAATGAATCAAACTTTGCTATTTTTTATAATTATATATATTTAAATGAATTCTTTTATAATTTAGGGTCTTCGATTAATCCCCGACTAATCCCCGATTAATCTCTTAACCCCACTCGACCGCCAAGCTACCGTCAAACGATTTTTACAACCTTGCAAGAGATTAAGGAAATTACTTGGAATTTGCTTGAAAATAGGGTTTAATCGAAAACCCGACATGTTGGTTTGGCACTTCCCACATTAAAAGACTACTAGCTAAATGTATATTTTTCATGGGTAGCATGTGATTTACATTTGGAAAAACGAGGTTTTGTTTTCATCTTAGTTAAAATATTTTAACGTCATTTGGGCAAATCGGTCATTTAAAACTCTTTAAAGTTTGCCTTATAAAACTTATTATATTTGCCAGTTTTACCTTTAAAATAGTTTGTTAACTTTATACACTCTTTTTTAGTTAAAACACTTTAACTTAACCCTTTGGCTAACTATCATTTTTAAAGCATTTTAAAGTTCCTTTATAAACACTTTTATAATAGCCAATTTTATTTGCCTAAAAAGTGAAAGGTTTTGTGCAAACCATGAACTAAATAACCTAAGTTCACATGCAACCTATAAGGATCTATGTTTTCTTCTAGTTGAACATATAACAAAACCTAAATGCCACAAGAAAATTAACTAAAAGAATATAATTAGAAAAACCAACCTTTTAGAATTTCTTGGAAGCTGAGCAGCAAAAATATCCTGCCTCAAATGAGATCACACCCAAGCCGAGAGGATTATGGATCGAAATTCCAGAGAGAAATAATAGAATGAGCCACTAATAATGAGGTCTAGGGTTCCCTATTTATAGGGAACCAAGTGGCAAAGCTGAAACCCTAGCCGCAGCCCATTTTCCGGATTATCTGTACGCGCGTCGCGGCTAAGTCATTTGCGCGCCGCGCGCCGCAATTCATATACTGAATTCGTACGAATATGTACGCGCATCGCGGCCTTCACATTTGCGCGCCGCGCGCCGCAATTCAACTATTGAATTTGTACGACTTTAATCCTTGACCTCCCGATTAATCTAATTAATACCATAGAAATTAATCCAATTAATTTCTGATTAATTATTAATCCGATAATATTATTTCTAATTAATATATCATCTTCATAATATATTAACAAACAATATCATGATTTAATAGTCATATAATAAATCAACCTTTCTCTCTCTCTTTAACTTTCCAACAAACCTCTAGGCTCTAGCTATGAGGGCAACCCAAATGGACTGTGCTACTATTAATTAGGTAAATGCTAATTATTAGTCATGGCTTAGACACCTAATCCAACAGTCTCCCACTTGGATAAGTCTATGACTATAATTACCAATTTAACCTCTAATTAACCAGCACTTTTAGCTTCCTAGAAACCGCTGCCAAACTCTGATCTAATCAGTTCTGTCCATAGATAAGTGATCAGATGATCCTCCGTCCAACAAGATATTTTTTCAGACTCAAGACATGGATAAAAATCAATCTGGTCTGATTCACTGTTCCTCGATTTCCGATTTGCATATGACTCTAAGACTACCAATTTAGTCCCGGTTGGCCAACCATTTTAGTCAACTTCAAATTCATCGAGAGGCCTACAGATATCTGTTCCCCGTTATGGTCAATGGACGAATAAGCTTCGACTCATATACTTATGTCTTTTATCAAACAAATCACTCACAACAATACGTTTTATAACACCGAGTTACCGATGCGTTTTCGTATTATCAATGAACAACCGTCTAGTAAATCATAGCTCATATGTCTTAGCTTAAAGATCAAAAGATATTATCGTCTCAACATTGCTCGTGATGAAATCCATGAAGCAATCCATTGAGCACGGGTTTATCCAATACTCAAATCTCCATTTCCAAGTACTCATGAATGGTGCAGCAATCCAATTGCAATGTCTAACTCCTTAGACAATCTATTACCAATTCATGACAGCCTTACTTCACACTTACTCCCAAAAGTGTAATTGACTGTGGATATTTGAATAATCCAATTATTCAGGAAGTAAAACATGCAAAATGAAACACAATGATAAAGCATTGACAAAAGTAGTAAACCATTACTCATTAATAAATCTCTATTATTAAATATCAAGAGTCAAATACAATACATTGTTACAAGTTTCGAAACCTATCTAATTTACATAAACTTTATATCATCTCTTAATCCAATGCTCCTAGCATGTTGATTATGCTTAATCCTACTCAGAGCCTTTGTCAAGGGATCTGCAGGATTATCTTCCGATGATACCCTCTTTACCACGAGGTGACCTTCTTCTACCTTATGCCTTATGTAGTGGTACTTTCTGTCGATATGTCTGGACTTTCCATGGTCTCGCGGTTCCTTTGTCAAGGCGACCGCACCTTCGTTATCGCATAACAGTTCCACGGGCTCCTGAATACTCGAGACTACTCCAAGGTCACCGATGAAGTTCTTCAGCCAAGCCGCTTCCTTTGACGCTTCACTTGCTGCTATATACTCTGATTCACAAGTAGAATCAGCCACCGTATCTTGCTTGGAACTTTTCCAAGTTACCGCTCCTCCGTTCAGAAGGAATACCCAGCCAGACTGAGACCGTCCACTGTCTCTATCCGTCTGAAAACTGGCATCCGTATATCCTTCAATTCTCAAGGTGTTACTGCCACCGAGGACTAACACCATGTTCTTGGTCCTTCGCAGATACTTGAGTATATTTTTCACAGCTATCCAATGTGCCCTTCCAGGGTTACCCTGGTACCGACTGACCATGCTTAAAGCAAAGGCCACGTCAGGGCGAGTACACGTCATAGCGTACATGATCGATCCTACAGCCGAAGCGTAAGGTACTCGACTCATCTCAGCTATTTCCTCATTTGTACTCGGACTTTGAGTCTTACTCAATTTTGCATTACATTGGATAGGCAGCTCTCCCTTATTGGAATTTTCCATACTAAACCTTTTCAGTACCTTTTCCAAGTATGTACCCTGACTAAGTCCAATTAGTCTCTTCTTCCTATTTCTCAATATTCTTATCCCGAGAATATAGGCAGCCTCTCCTAGGTCCTTCATGGCGAAACATTTCCCAAGCCAAGCCTTGACATCTTGCAAGGTTGGAATATCGTTTCCCATGAGCAGTATGTCATCGACATACAGTACCAGAAAGGTGACTATACTCCCACTAGCCTTGACATATACGCAGGACTCATCCTCGCTCCTGGAGAAGCCAAACTCTTTGACTTTCTCATGGAAACAAAGATTCCAGCTGCGAGAAGCTTGCTTCAATCCGTAGATTGATCTCTCAAGCTTACACACCTTATTAGGATACTTTGCATCGACAAAACCCTCTGGCTGATTCATGTAAACATTCTCAGTCAACTTCCCATTAAGGAAAGCGGTTTTGACGTCCATCTGCCATATTTCATAGTCATGAAATGCAGCTATGGCCAGCATAATCCTAATAGACTTTATCTTGGCTACTGGTGAGAAGGTCTCGTCATAGTCAACCCCTGGGGTTTGAGTAAATCCCTTCGCAACCAGTCTTGCCTTGAAAGTGTGTACCTTTCCGTCCATGTCGGTCTTCTTCTTGAAGATCCATTTGCACCCGACTGTCTTTCGACCCGGTACGTTGTCAACCAAGTTCCAAACTTGATTGTCATACATGGACTTAATCTCGCTATCCATGGCCTCTTTCCACTTGGCAGACTCAGGGCCCGCCACTGCTTCCTGGTAGTTAGCTGGTTCATCTAAATTTATCAGTGTCCTATCACTGACAAACGTGTCCCCATCCGAAGTTATATGGAAACCATAAAACTCGGGTGGCATGCTAACCCTACCAGAACGCCTAAGAGGTAAGGATACATCTGTCGGACCAACAGGAACTTCTTCCTCATGTTGGTTGCTAGTTTCTCCTAAGGTTGCGTCATCTGATGACTCTTGAATTTCTTCCAGATCAATGGTACTCCCACTGTCCTCTTTGAATACGAGCTCTCTCTCTCGAAAGACCGCTCGTCTAGCTACAAAGACCACGTCCTCGCTCGGTCTGTAGAATAGATATCCAAAGGACTGTTTGGGATAACCAATGAAGAAACATCTTTCGCTTCTATCTGCGAGTTTGTCTTGAGTCTCTCGTCTAACGAAAGCCTCACAACCCCAGACCTTGATATGTGCCAACGAGGGAGCTTTCCCCGTCCACATCTCATGAGGTGTTTTCGCAACCTTCTTAGTTGGGACAAGATTGAGGATATGGGCGGCAGTCTCTAAGGCATACCCCCAGAAGTGAATTGGAAGTGAAGCTCGACTCATCATGGAACGAACCATGTCCAACAGGGTTCGGTTGCGCCTCTCCGCAACACCGTTCAGCTGTGGTGTCCTGGGAGGTGTCAACTGCGAAACTATTCCGCATTCCTTTAGATAGTCTAGGAACTCGATACTTAGATATTCTCCGCCTCTGTCGGATCTGAGCATCTTTATCTTCCTGCCTAATTGATTCTCTACTTCGTTCTTAAACTCTTTGAACTTTTCAAAGGTGTCCGACTTGTGCTTGATTAAGTAGATATAACCGTATCTACTAAAATCGTCTGTAAAAGTCACGTAGAACCGCGTGCCATCCTTTGTGGTTGATCTGAATGGACCACACACATCCGTGTGAATGATGTCCAATAGACCCTCACCTCTTTCAAAAGATCCTTTGAAAGGTGATTTAGTCATCTTGCCCAACAGACAAGATTCACATACATCATCCGACTTGAGGTCGAATGATTCCAACACTCCATCCTTTTGGAGTTGGGCGATGCGTTTCTTGCTGATGTGCCCGAGCCGACTATGCCACAGACATGCCTTTTCTACACCACTAGTAGAATCAATATAATTTACACTATGTCCTAAATTGTCAACACATTCAACAGTTTCATACACACCATCACAAGGATAAGCAGTAAAAATCAAAATACCATTTTTGAAAACAGAAATCGAACCAATTTTATTATCAAAAGAAAATTGAAACCCTTGTCTGAACAATGCGTGAAATGAAATAATGTTTCTTGCCATTTCTGGCGAATAGCAACAATTAAATAACTCTATACTAACATCACTACTAAGCACTAAACTGTAAACGCCGATCTTGGTAACAGGGGACGATCTCCTATTGCCCATGATCAAGTTCAGTCTACCATGCTCCACCTCCCTGCTTTCCTTTAGGCCCTGCAGATCAGAACAAATGTGAAAACCACATCCTGTATCAAGGACCCAAGAATTAGAAGATGGTGAGTTTTTAGAGATAGTGTATATACCTGCTGTCGATGGCTTTACTTTCCCATCCTTGACATCCTGCAAGTATTTGGGGCAGCTTCTCTTCCAATGGCCCTTCTCTTTGCAGTAGAAACAGTTGGCTTCATCGGGGTTGGCCACACAAGGAATGTGGGAAGTCTTGGTTCTCGAGCCATTACTGGATGACCCGACCTGAACCTTTTCCCTCCAATTTTGCTTAGGAGGGCCCTTCCTCTTCTTTCCTTTGCCACTTCCAATGGCTAGGACGGGCTGATTAACCGAAGGTACACTTTTACCCTTCATCCCTTCCTCAGCAACTCGAAGCATGCGATGCAACTCATTCAGGTTAGCCTGATTGTTGTTCAAATGATAAGCCAGCCTGAACTGGTCATAAGAACTTGGTAAGGAGTTGAGTACTATGTCAACGGCCAACTCCTCAGGCATAGGCATCGCAAGCTTTCCAAGCCGCTCTACGTAACCTTGCATTCTTTGCACATGGGCACAGATGGACTCTCCATCTTTAGGTTTGCTGTTCGTGAAGTCCTTGACCACCTCGCACCTCTCGATGCGCTCTTGCTTACGGAACTTTTCCGCGAGCTCACGGTGCATCTCATAGGGCCAGTAGTCTTCGTATATCCTCTGCAATTCGGGGTTCATTGTGGCAATCATGATGCAGGCCACTTTGGTCGCATCATCAGAATGTTTTTGGTACGAGGCAATTTCCTCGGGAGTAGCAGTTTCGGGGTCGACATCGACAAGCTCGGTCTCGAGAACATACTCTTTGTTCTCATACGTCAGAGCCATCTTGATGTTTCTAATCCAGTCATTGTAGTTTGTCCCGTTCAATTGAACCTTGGAACACAGTGAGAGGATTGAGGGAACACTGGAGTTTGAGTGGGGAGCGGTTTGATCAGCAGAAGACATCTATAAGAGAAGGTAAGTTTAATTAGATAATTGTCGGTCCTTATAATAACCCAATATTAAATAAGGCTAGGATCCAACTATAACAATTTGCAACATAAAAGAGGGATGCCGTAATCTATAAGCAAATTTTATAAAGGTAGGCGAATGACGATTCAGCCGATTCCACCGCGGAAAAATAATCTTATTATAAATGGAATTCCTAGTTTCTTTTGAGATTTATTGAACTGTTCAATAGCATGTTTAATCTCGGATATGCCCCACCGTTTGTGACTGGGATGCCGAGGATCACAAACCGGGTGTGAATAACCATGCAAATTAGCTTGGTACTCTCGGGGTCCATTATCATCTCAAATTGATGTGCCGGTAAACCACACACGCTCCATCAACAATGATAACACCCGAGACACCCATTGCCACTCTTTATGAACCCCCATTGGTGTGCCGGTAAACCACACACGCTCCACCAACGTTTCATAAAGTGCAATGTGCAATTTCATGGGGTAGCATCAAATTCACATTTTTCCTAAAGTAACTAGATTGGGATTTTGTGTAAAAGTTCTAGTACTTTGATCATTATACTTTTAATGATTAAGTGGTCCTATCAAAACTGTTCGGCTAACGACCCTCCACTGATCAGGCGAGCGGTGGGCGATAGTGTTCACCCATTAAACTGCCATTTTATAGGCAGTCTCCTTATACTCACTTTATAGACCAGCTTCGTGAATGAGGCCTACTATTGAATTGACTGACCAATTTTATCTTATACATATAGTATTAACAATTAATAACATATATAAGATGTATTTTAAAACCCTTTAAAATATTCAAGGTTTATCTTTTAATTTTGCCAAATTTAACAATTAAATTTTAAATTAAATTAAACCTTAAAATCGATTTAATCAATTTTAATTACTAATAAATTAAATTAATTAAATCTAAATATTTTAAACATTTTAAAATATTTTTCCGGATTTATTCCATTAATTTCGTAATTTTAAAATTAATTAAATCCCTTTTGAATTATCCTTTAATCAACAATTAATTAAATTAATTCAAATGAAGATAGGTTTATCCAAATTAATCAAATTAATTAAAACCTATCCTAAACCCCCTAAATTTCGAATTCATATAATGGGGTTTAAGGTTATCCATTTAATTAACAAATAAAGTTACCAAAAATAGAAAACCTCCTAAAACCCTAATGCCAGATTTCGAAAAATTACATGGGGGAAATTAGGGTTTCCAAAAACCCTAATCCTAGAAATCGATCCACAAAAATTAGGGTTTATAAGCTTTAACCCTAAAACAGTTATATCAATTCAACAAGAAAACAAGACAGGCTCTGATACCACTGAAAGGTTTTGTGCAAACCATGAACTAAATAACCTAAGTTCACATGCAACCTATAAGGATCTATGTTTTCTTCTAGTTGAACATATAACAAAACCTAAAGGCCACAAGAAAATTAACTAAAAGAATATAATTAGAAAAACCAACATTTTAGAATTTCCTGGAAGCTGAGCAGCAAAAATATCCTGCCTCAAATGAGATCACACCCAAGCCGAGAGGATTATGGATCGAAATTCCAGAGAGAAATAATAGAATGAGCCACTAATAATGAGGTCTAGGGTTCCCTATTTATAGGGAACCAAGTGGCAAAGCTGAAACCCTAGCCGCAGCCCATTTTCCGGATTATCTGTACGCGCGTCGCGGCTAAGTCATTTGCGCGCCGCGCGCCGCAATTCATCTACTGAATTCGTACGAATATGTACGCGCATCGCGGCCTTCACATTTGCGCGCCGCGCGCCGCAATTCAACTATTGAATTTGTACGACTTTAATCCTTGACCTCCCGATTAATCTAATTAATACCATAGAAATTAATCTAATTAATTTCTGATTAATTATTAATCCGATAATATTATTTCTAATTAATATATCATCTTCATAATATATTAACAAACAATATCATGATTTATTAGTCATATAATAAATCAACCTTTCTCTCTCTCTTTAACTTTCCAACAAACCTCTAGCTATGAGGACAACCCAAATGGACTGTGCTACTATTAATTAGGTAAATGCTAATTATTAGTCATGGCTTAGACACCTAATCCAACAAAAAGTTGGTTAACTTTTAACAAATCTGGATGCGTTTCAATTTTGATTTCTAGTTTAAACATTTATTGATAGATTAAAATAAACACAACACAAATGCAAGTAACGGTAACAATTGTTTCATCATATGCGTTTTCCAATGAACCATCACATGGGAAAACTTTGTCACTTAAGGACAACATCTATAATGATACACAACTCCCACTTGCTTTGTCACCAACTCTTGATGCATGCGTGACGTTCTGTAGAACTCCAATCACCATGGTCTTCTTTGGTGGTCTTTAATATAAAAACAACTTTATTTTAGTTTTAATGTGAACAATGTTTTGATCAAGATTTTGATTTAAAAGTCAAAACAAGCACAAAAGAATCTTCATTTATATATTTTCATACTATTAAAACTCTTTAATGACACAAACATATAAATAGACATTATAGTATTATTAGTGTAATTTTTACATGCCAAAGACTAAACTAATAAAACTACAGTCAAATCAAAACCATTTGCAAAATAAAATAACATATTTTTATCCAAGTAATAGGTTTCTCTTTTACTTAAAAAAAAAACAATATACACAAATCATATATACGATTTTCCAAGGAATGTATACGAATTTATATCTCATTATTTTCATAAAACCGATTACTAAATATGCATGGAATTTGAACAAAGTGGCTTTGATACCCTGTTGGGTTTTGACAACAACAACAACAAACATAATAATGGCAACCAAAGCATTAAATAAGTACAATTAAAACCCAACGGGGGATCCATGTTCAAAAATTCATGCAACAAATTAAACCTAATAAAGATTAGGGTTTTTATACATGTTTTTTGTTTCTTGTATGAACATTGTCCAAAGTAGCACCCCTTTTATGAAGCTGCACCCCAATGAAAAATCAAGGACACATGCAATCAACTCCAAAATCCTTGCGAAGAACACCCAAAACTGTAATGACTCGATCTTCTTTTTCAAAACACATAACATTCATTTATTTCCAAAAATGAACTAGAGTTTAAATTTAACAAATGTGATAAATTGCGGAAGTCTAACCCCAGTTACAATTAACTATAAAAATAAAAACTATAAAAATTGATAATGTAGGCATGTGTTAAAGATAGATATACAATTTAGAGCTTGTCATTTAGTTGTGTTGGATTTTATTTGTAATGTTTGGTATTTTTGTGATGACCTTGTTGTGTAATTAAATTTTGATAACATATTGTTTTCGTGGTTTGAGTACTAGTATACCCTTTTTAAATGTGTTTATTGTTTGAAATTTTGGGTATATTTTGTATGGAAAACCAGGCATTACAAACATACTGAACAAGTTACACTTAACACACATGATCAACATAATATATAAGTTAGTGTAACTCACATTGTTGTCGACTGAATATTCAACACAAAATCTTCATAATTTATCATCTTAGAAAGCTATCCAATTTCCAGACATCATCGTTTCTTACCAAGTATCATATGAAAATCATATGTACCATTATGAATATGCAATCTAAAAATATATTGCGATATTCCTTATTTATCTAAAGTCTCGATATAACTCAGTTTAATATTGAAATTAAACCACCTAATGCTAACTACAACATAATTTTTAACATAGCCGCATGTAAAAAATAATTCCAATAATTATCATATTCGATTATTACAATACCATTTTACAATTTAAAACCCTTTGTAATTCCAAATGTCTCCACTTAGGACTTATTAGCCTTTGACAATTATTTTAATAGAATAATAATGCCAATAACCAAATCATGAATCAATGTAGCATTTCTTAATTTTAGCTAAATTTTATGATCATTTAAAAGAACTTAAAAAAAGTATCTACTTGTAATTATGCATTTGTGTTTTATTTAACCAAAGTACCAAGCCCACAAACCCCTTTTATTTAGCCCATTTTACTAAAAATATTCTTGATGCAATAAGATAAACCATAGCCCAAGCTACCTTACTAGTCCAGCCCAACACAAAACCCATCTCAAGCCACCGTCAAGCTACTCGATTTCCTTTCTCGAGTGCCATCTTAAGCCACCGTCGTCCCAACGCCAGCCTCCACTGCCGGACCATGATCTTCATCAAACCACCGGCAGCAGCAGCGAAGCTGCTGCCTTGCTTCTTCTTTTCTCCTCTCCCCTTTCGGTAACCAGAACCGGCCAGCGACCGCCCAACGGCAGCTTACCACCGGTCACTCTCGCCTCTCACTCCTGCTTTCTCTTTCCTGATTAAATAACACATCAGAACACACACACACACACATACGAGCTGTGTGTACATGTTCGCACCGTTGCACCAGAAAAACTCAGCAACATTTGGAACCCTTCCATACTCTCTTTCTTTCTGATCTCTCTCGTCTCTTCTGTTCCTTGTTTTCTGCTTCTCGTTACCTCTCTGTTTCAGTTATCCGGCGACTTTACAAGCTTTTCCGGCGACTGCACAAAGTTCCGATAACCCCTTCTTGTTCGATCGCAAGTTAGTCACCCGGTCTCTCTGTTTCTTTCTCCGTAACTCTCGGTTCCGATAACTAGGCTGGCGAGACTTGCGGGGTGAGGTACGGGAGAATCGGATGTATCCTCATCCCATCCCGACCAGCATGAATTATTTAGAGAATTGCCTAACAACCCCGTGGACTTTCCTCTAATGACCCTTCTAACCCTTAATTCGAAATGACTAACATTGCAAAGTTTCAAATAATCCACATCTAGTCCCTTGACTCACAACTTAAATTAAGCAAGCTTCTATAATGACAACTTTGGTCCCTGAACTTCATAAATACATCTAATAATTTATTATTATTATTATTATTATTATTATTATTATTATTATTATTATTGCACTTTCTTTTATTATTACAATTATTATAAAATGTGACACCGGAAATTTTGAAACGTAAAAACGAGTGTTGCAAAAATCGTGAACTTTTTCATGGTTTATTGTGGCTCAAGAAACCTCAAAAAATGGTATTCAAAGTCTAGGTTTTTGCAACCCTAGATTATGGATGAAGCGCCAAGGAAAGTGAGGATCAAAACCAATAAGAGGGTGGTGGAAGGTGACAGATTAACTAGGGTTTTACCCAAGTTACTTTAGGTCGAAGCAATGAAAATAGAATAGGGGATATGAGACGTCTCCAAGCAAGGGGTAGGAATCAGGGTTTGCGAACTTGTGTTCTAAGTTATTCCCACATCTTCTTTTTATACTTGAGGCGAACCCTAATTCTTTAGGCTTCCTCTAAGGATTTTATAAAACCCAAACAACTTTGAATTTATTCCCTTTAACGATTCCTTAGTTTCTAGTTAATTCACATAAAGTGACAATTAACAAACTGGTCCCTTTGAACTCCACATTTAATTTATTATGTTCTTAGTAATGCTTTGTGTGTAACCCAAACGGACCATACTATTTATAGAAATATATTGTAAATGTTGAGACGTTTAACATTTTTCTGATAATACTTATTGTATTTAACTAAATTGAAAATGTAACGCCCGGTTTACATATAAAGTACACCAAAAAATTATCATTTTCAAAACATTTAAGTATAGAATGTTCATCAAAAGATCTTCATAATATTTGGTGTATATTATATCAACCAATACCACAAGTAGATATCTTCAGGAGTCGATCTCACGATCCAAGTCGGGGGCTACTTACTAATACCTACAAAACAATCCATACAATATTTGTGAGCTACGAAAGCTCAGTGAGTAACCGAATAAAATAACCAAATTAATCTCATAACAACCATGCTATTTATTGACACTACGTTCGTCTATCACACAATCTGTATGATTTTAGTCATTCATGTCATAAAATATCGCATAATGCTTATCACTTGCAATCATAAAGGAACCATCCAAGCATTACCAAAGTTCATAAACGATATTCGACCTTTTTGACATAATTTCATCCACCCTAACAATACCCGATTACACCAATACCATCTCCTGCCACTTAGGCACCACACATGCCACCTAGGCATTAACTTTTTCACATGAGCATATACACACCACTAAACACACCTCAGTGGGAATAATGTCCAAGGTCATCAACTTGTGGTAATATTTCTAATAATGACAGAAGTCCTTTTGGGTTGTACTCATGACCCAGAAAATAAGACAGAGTCAAAACGAATTAAAGAAAAAGGGTGATTAGTTTATTAACTTATTGAGAAATAAATTAATTAGAAACTAGATCAAATAATTAATTTATAAATTAATCTATAATTAATTTAGAATCGATTAAATGGACCGGATTGTAATTTATTAAAGGTTTAATTAATGGAAACAAGTCCAGGGGGTGTGGCCGCCAAAAGGCTCCTAAATTTGAAACCCTAGGAGCCGTTGCACTATAAATAAAAGCCTTGGGATTCAACCCTAAAGCATCCCTTGTTGGATTAGGTGTCTAAGACATGACCATAATTGGTATACACTTGATTGATAGTGGCACAGTCCTTTTGGGTTGCCCTCAACACTAGCAATTGGACAGGATAACTTTTACAGAGAGAGGTTGACTTATTATATGATTAATAAATCAATATAAATAATTTATTAATATATTATAAGGATAATATATTAATTAGAAATAGTAATGTTTAATTAATAATTAATCAGAAATTAATTGGAATTAATTTTGGGATTAATTGGATTAATTAAAGGTACAGGGGCTGAATTGTAATTATTCAATAGTTGAGTAGTGAACAATTATAGCAGTATATATTGGGCGAAAATTAGGATATAATTATCCTATGATTTTCGAAATATATATACAGATAAATAAGGGGTTTGAATTTAAGATAAAATGTTTATCTGGTTTAAATTCAAATAAGGCTTATTTGCTAAACCCTTTAGGCTATAAATAGGGACCCCTGGATCCCTTATTTTCTGTGCCGCTTTCAAGACTCTCCTCTAATCTCTCTGTGATTTTCTTGCTTGCTAGTTCTGGGTGTGAACCATTTGAGGCACGACACCTGTGGTGCTTGCTTCCAACGAAAGCAACTAAAGGTTAGTAGTTTTTATTCATATTTAGAAATCGATTTTTGCCATAGGGTTCTTACTTTTAGATTCAATTAGAGAAAACATAGATCCTATGTTGCATGTGAACTTAAGATTATAAGTTTATTTGTTATGCATATTTCCCATTAGTGGTATCAGATCTTATTGGCTTGTTTTCTGTTGAATTTGCTTTAACTGTTGAACCTTTTGGATTAGGGTCTATAGAAATTAAACCCTAATGCCTTCAAATTGTCGATTTTGGCTAGGGTTTCTGAAACCCTAGCCCCTGCCTAAAATTTCGATTTTTACATAGGTATTTTTAGGGGTTTTTCTATTTTTGGTAATTATGTTTAATTAATAAATGGATAACCCTATACCCTTTGTTTTTTTTTAAATTTAGTGGGTATGGATATGATTAAATTAATTGATTAATTTGATAATGCTTATATGATTTAATTTATTTAATTAATTATTAATTAAAGGATAAACATTAAATCAATTAGGTTTAAATTTAAATTGTTTAATTCGAAAATTTTAATAGATAAACCAAATATTTTAAAAAGGTTTAAGATACATCTTATATATATTATTAAAAGTTAATATTTATATAAGGTATGTATGAACTCAATAGTATATAAAGGTCAACATACCTGAAGGATCTGAAGAAGATAAAGGTCAAGGAGTTTGATACATCAGGTATACCTGAACTCCATAGTATATCAACTTCTCGTTATTTAACCTTTGATACAGGATGTGTTCATCACATTTGTGTTGTATGCAGGGACTAAATGAAAGTAAGAAGTTGAAGCATATGGGCTTGATCTGATCACGAGATACAGAAGCATTGCTGCTGTTACAAGGATTGAGAATTACAAGCTCATGCTAATTAGTGGTATTTAATTAGATTATTAGATTTTTGCTACTCACCAGAATTAACACAAAACATTGTTTCGTAATATGCATTGTTTAAAGGATAATTTGTACTTTCGTTTTGATAATAAAACTGGCGATTTTTCTTTATAAACATAGTTGTTTTTTAAAAAATTTATCCTTACAATGACTTATATGAATGTGTTGTTTGTAGTAATAATATAATCTTAAGTGTTGATTTATCCAAAAGAATGTTGGATAAATCATGTCTGTGGCATTGTCACCTTGTCCATTGGACAATATTTTCTTCACCAAGCTCCAAGTGGATAGGACTTGGAATCGTTTGACTTAGAGTCAGATGATGTATGCAAATATTGATTACTTGGAAGATGACAATAATGTCGTTCACAAGAAACTGTGAAAAAGGCAGAAGATTTCTTGGAACTAATCCACAAAGATGTTTGTGGACCGTTCAAATCCACCACAATACATGATGATCGATACTTCGTTACGTTTACTGATGATTTCAGTAAATAAGGATATGTGTATGTGACTAAACATAAGCTAGAAACTTTAAAGTGTTCAAAGAGTTTTGAAACGAAGTAGAGAATCAACTGGGCTAGAATATATGAGTATCATATTCTACGAACATCTTATAAACTATGAAATGGTTTCATAGGTTGTCTCCTCTCAGAACACCGTTGCAAAATATTGTGTCTGAAAAGAGAATCGATCATTGTTTGAAATGATTCGATCCATGATGTGTCGAGCTACACTTTCAAATTAGTTTCAAAGGGTTATACCCTAGAAACAGAAACCCGCAACTTAAACCTCGTATCCAACTAAGTATGTTGCAAAGACACACTCTGAAATGTAAAGTGGGGTTCATCCCTCACTAGCATGGAGAAAATCTGGGGTTATGAAGTCTTCATCATAAAGCTCATGACGAGCTTGAACCCAGATCAGAGAAGTGTCATTTTATTGGCTAACCCCGCAGTCCTTTAGATACTTGTTTAACAAGTATTCTGAGAACAAAGTGCTTGTAGCTCGAAGGAGAGTCTTTTATTAGAAAGAGCTCACATCCAAAGAAGCCAGTGGGAGTAAGATTAGTCTTGAAGAGCTTCAAATATCAACCAATGAAGTACCTTTAGTTAACACTAGAACTTAAACTAGAGGACAAGGGTAAAGAGAACTTTACATACCTCCACCTTTTTTGCAAGACCAGTAGAAATAGTCACTTTCATGAGTATTATGGTCTCATATTACTGAGAATGACACACTAATTAATGGTAAAACACTAAGTTAGTGAGGACGAGTCGTCCAACTACATGAAAGCATTGGTGAGCCTAATGACTGTCATATAAAAGAGAATATAAAAAGCGAGATTCGGTCCATGTTTTAATTTGATGGATCTTACACATGGCTTGAAGACCAGTGGGAGTAATTTGGATCTTCAAAATAATAACAACATGGATAGTAATGTACACACATCCAAAGCAATACTGGTTGAGTAGGGCTATACTCAGACTCAAGAAATTGATTATGAGAAAGGCACTCTCATCAGCAGCTGAGAAGAATCTATTGGGATATTGTGTGCCACATGTCAAAATGGATGTTAGAATCGCTTTCCTTAAATGGAAAACAAAGGGGTTGTGCGTGGCATAACCGTAGGATTTTAAACATTCCAAATATCCAAATAGAGTGTACAAAGCTTGAAAAATTCATATGTGGAATCAAACAAACAACTCGCAGCCGGAATCTTTGCAGTCGTAAAATGCCAAAGAGTTTGGATTTTCATGAAGCATAGATAAGTCCATATTTATGTCAAAGCTAGTGGGAGTATTGTTGTATCTACCTAGTATTGTATGTTATTGACATACTGCTTATAGGAAACGATTTTCCAATGTTTTAAAGGGTAATGACTTGGCTATAGAAATGTTTCGCTATGAATAATATATGAGATACAATACATATACGTGGAATAAGAGTCTATGGAAATAGATGCAAACCGTCTGGAAAGGGACTTAGCCAAAGTACATATTTGAGTATGATCTCAAATAAATTATTCATAGCGAAACATTTCTATAGCCAAGTCATTACCCTTTAAAACGTGGAATAAGAGTCTATGGAAATAGATGCATGACTTTAAAGAAAAGTTTTCCGCCCATGGCATAAAGAATTAACTAGAATCTCATATGCGTCTGCTATAGGATCGATCATGTATGTCGTGACATGTACTTGACTTGATATCCCGTATGCTTGGAGCATGGTAAGTTGATTTCAGGATAACCCTGGAAAAGTCATTGGACAACAGTGAATGACTTTTTGAGTGTCTTAGGAGAATAAGAAATTTTTATAGAGGAAAAGGAATAGCTAAAAGTAACTGATCATAGTGATGCCAGATATGTCTCTTGTTCACAATCTAGATAAGTGTTCCTGTTGAATAGAGGAATAATAACTTTGAAAAATTCAAGTTGAAATCAATATTGAGTGTATAGTAGCTAGTAATGTTGTGGTTGAAGGATTTCATTGGTAACATTGGTATTGTCCTCAACATCAATGAACTCCTTGAAATTTTCTTACTGAGGGTGCAGTCACCTTGGCTAAGGAACCCGAAGACCATGGGATGTCGAAACGTATACTCAAGGAATGTTGTTGTGCGTTTAGAAACCAAGTTGAGACATCATAGTGAATAGGACTCATCAGAAGAATGTCTGACTGATCGTTTCACGAAGACTTTGACGTAGACCAAGCATGAAGGTCATACTAGGGTCCATTGGCGTTAAGTTGTAAGCAATATGACATAAGTATTTTAGTTATTAGTTTGATAACTGAAACATATAGCAGTAGATAATTGTATTTGACTTTGTGTATATTTATGTAGAATTAATAAAAAGATGGGCTGCCATTTTCATTTTCATTAATACTGTGTTTCACTTTAACATGTTCAGAACCCGCCTCCCGAGTATTAATTTACTCAAACCTCCATAGTCGGTCATACTCTTGGAAGCAAGTAATGATTTAAAATTGTCATGGAGTTCATAACAATTATAAAATATACTAACAGTCCATGACATCCTCCATGCCACATTAGTACACAACTTGCCACATGTGCATTATCTATGCCACACAAACACTATCCTCATAACATTATCTCTAATCTTTCCCCATAGTCACTAACTGGTCATATACATAATAACCTTGCCATTTATACATTAACATCCCATACAAGTAAAATCCTTGACAACTAGGTATTAACCATGCACATGAGTGCTAACTTTGCCAAATAAGCACCAACATTGTCATATAAGCACTTTCCTTGCTAACAATGCACTAATCATACCAAGTAAATATTATCCACACCACCTGGGCACTATCTACCCCTAATAGATAATATCCATCCACACCAACACTATTTAGTCACTAAAGCAATATAAATGGACACAGTCACCGTCTATATACCAAAGTAGCATTCAACTATACAAGCATTATATAGTCATTAATCGACATTCAACTACACTAGAAATTATCATGACAAAAAAGTAGCATTTAAGCCACGTAGGTTGTAACGAGCTAACAAGACACATACTCAATATCAAGTCACATACGCAAATACCAAGCCACTAAGGAAATGCATCAAGTCAAAAAGGCAATACCAAGCCACATAGGCAAATATCAAGCCACTAAGGTAAATATCAAGGGACTACTACAAAGTATCAAGCCAATACGGAAAATATCAAGCCACCAAGGCAATTTACCAAGCCACCAAGGAAATGTCTCAAGTCACAAAGACAAACATTAAAGTCATATAGGCGATACCACAAGCCACTTAGGCAAATACATATATTATCTAAATTACTTATGCATAATCCAAGCAATTACACAACACAAAGGTAACATTTACACTACTATATTCCGTATCAATCATATTGAGGAAGGCTATGTTACTCACCTTGACATTTCCAATGTGAAAAGAGTTTCAAGTAGTTAGTTTCATTAGCCTTCTTTCCCGTCCCCAAATTGGTCCACACACAACAACATTAACCCATTTTATGTTTTATGGACGGCCCCTTATTCAAACATATTTACCCCTTCTTCACCTAGAATCACCTTATGATTTACAAAAGAGAAATAAACTAGACTATTATCGATTTTGAAAGACATCAATGCCATACTCATGTGATTTTCCAATGATTTTATATGAATTTGACAACACAACAATAGTGTGCTGTCATAATAAATTCGACAACACCATAGAAAATATGATTTTGACCTATCTTGAACGTAGAATTCGTCTATAATGTACAAAAGCTAAACAAACTAGACATTCATACCTTTCTAACGCCACTGAAATCATCCCCAAACGTTTTTTTCTACAATTGTATATGATTTTTCCAAAACAGGGCATAAACATAGAAAATATTAAGAAAATTAGAAACTTCACTTCATTATATTCAATCAAATCTTCAAAATTCTTGTGGAAATTGATTGAGATCATTAAAGAAAAACTAGTAATGGTTCCTTTCATCCAAAACACTAATTATAACTCATCAATTACATCAAAATCATATATTACACAAACCCCAAATTCTTAGGGTTCATAAGACCAGAACTTCACCATTCTTGATTCTAATCAATCCGTTAGTTAGAAAATGACCATTTGATGTTTACAAACAAGAATTAATCACTTAGGATCATAGGGGAAACCCTCCCCCAACTCACAATTTCGGATTATACACCACCCCAACCCAAAAATGGGGTTTCAAGCAAGAACTAAAGGAATTCACACCTTAAATTGCTAGTGTTCTTCAATTCCACGTTAATTCTTCAAATCCAATCTCAATTACTCTTACATGCTTGAAAATCATTATCTCCTGCCTTCTACATTCTCAAAAACACGTTCTTAGCTGAAATGGGAAGGATTTTCCAACTAATACATGTCATTTTCCAGAACTGATAATAATGACCCCTCAAGTTTCAATTATTTCACAAAAAACCCTAAAACTTACTAGATTAAATGAAACTCTTATATTTTAGAGTTTTAACCCATGAATAAAGTTATTATTCATTTAAGTCCTTTACTAATTCAACCTTAGTTTGTAGTTTCACCATTTTGGCAAAAATGGCCATTCTAACAAAATTTTTACATTAGGTCCTTTTTCCACCAAGGCCACCACACTAATACCACCATATATTAAACATATGTATTATAATTATCAAATGAAGTTGACTAATACATACCAATTCAAAAAGCGGTGTTATAAAAAATCTCCAAATCTTTATTAGATTGATCATCAATAAGCAGGACCGACCCATATAGTGGGCGACCCGGGTAACCACTCACGGCCCATGTCTCTAGAGGGCCCAAAATCCTGGGTTATATTGTGTATATTTGTGTGTGCATATATATATATATATATATATATATATATATATATATATATATATATATATATATATATATATATATATATATATATATATAAGTTTCGTAAGGGGCCAAGTCAAGATAGCCCAACACCATAGTCCAAGAATGTCAGAAACATACTAGGTTAAGCCTTCTATGCACTTGGAAGACTGGAACAAACAACATCATCGGGAAATCATTTTATTACGGTATTGCCTTACATAAATCAACTCAACATCAGGCGAGAACTGCAATCAACACCTCGTGAATCAAGAATTCGACATCATTACGTCTCGCCTTGTGAATCATGAACCGAGTTCTGGGTAGTGGGTACGGTTCCAAGTCCTATTTATAGAGTCGCTATCACCTTTGTCCAACGGTTCTGGGTAATGGGTACGGTTCCAAGTTCCTCAAATAAGATTGAATTTGTTAGAATTATCAAAATTATGTGATGACCAAAATAAAAAAGTGAAGTTGAAAGTTTACCAAGTGCTTTTGACAAATTTGAAATTTTACTTGGTATAGTTTTTATGGTATGAAGTTTTATTTGCCATTAATCAGTAAATAAAAAGTTACAATATAATTCTATTTATATTGATACTATTATTAACCAAATAGAAAACATAACGACACTTTTTAACAATTATCGAAATGAAGGACTTGCTTCAAGTATGCATATTGCTAAATGTATTGCACTTGATAGAACCTACATTTCCATTAATATGTCGTGTTATTAGGAAAAAAACAAATTGACGAAAGTAATCATGACGAATAAATTAAATAAGTTGAAGAGAATTTTAAGGTTCGTTGCTTTTTGTTGTTATGGATATGACAATTGTTTCATTAAAAATAGATTTGAACAATTAAATAAAGAGTAAATTACAGTTTTGGTCCCTATGGTTTACCAAATCTTTCACATTAGGACCAAGTATTAGAAAATCACGTTGGTAGTCCGTAAGGTGTGTGAAACGCTACAAATCGGTTATTGGGTCAGGTAGAAATACTAAAATACCATTTTTATTTCGTTTTTTTAATTACTTAATTATTTTATTAATAAAAAAAGAAAAATACTCCCACCCCCAACCTGTACCCCCTCACACACACACACACAAAAACACCTTCACTGTGTTTTCAACCATCGTATCCCCATGGTGTTACTCTAGAAACAGCCATGAACATGAAGAAACTTGTTCCCATCTCAGATCAGTTCCCTTACATCTCATTTCCAAGAACGAAGGTAGTTTCTGGATGTGGTTTAGGAGTAGTGTCATTTTACATTTTTATATGTTTTTTGTTCTTTAATGCTTCTTTCAAGAATCCTATTTCAAACAACTTTGTTTTTCAAGGGTTTAATGTTAATAATAAAACCTCTTTAGTTCCTTGGCCTTTTTCATTTAGTAATTTCATTGCGGGTATGAAAAATGAGAGCTCCGAGAAAGTTCTTGATCTGAAGGGTACCCAGTTGAGGAATCTCACAATAGATTTGAAAAAAGGAAGCTTTCATGGGAATTCTAAGAATAATATCGAGTCGGAGGGTATCCATTTTAGTAATTTAACAGTTGTGAATAATGGAAGCTCTGAAGAAGCTCTTGATTTGAAGGGAATCCAATTGGGGAATTTCACCGGGGGTGTGAAAAATGGAAGCTTTGATGGAAACTCTGAGAAAAAATGGATTTCGACAATACCCATTTGAGTAATTTAACAAAAGATGTGACAAATGAAAGCTTTGATGCAATTTCTATGAAACCCTTTGAAAAATGCGATATTTTTAATGGGAGATGGGTGAGGGATGATACAAAGCCTTTATATTCTGCTGTATCGTGTCCTTTTATTGATAGAGATTTCGATTGTCATCTTAATAAGAGGCCAGATGATGCATATGTGAAATGGAAATGGCAGCCATTTGGGTGGGGTGAGGTGGGGTAGGGGTGTTTTTTATTATTATTAATAAAGTAAATAATTAATTCAAAGAAAAAGGAAAAAGAAATAAAAAGGGTATTTTAGTCTTTTTACTTGACCCAGGGACCAATTTGTAGCGTTTCACAAACCTTAGGAACCACCAACGTGATTTTCCAATACTTGGTCCTAATATGAAAGATTTGGTAAACCACAGGGACCAAAACTGTAATTTACTCTTAAATAAATTTGAAAGTATTTTTGGATTTTTATATGATTCTAAGAAATTATACTCATTAGATGAAAGTGAACTTAAAGAAAATTGTACAAATTTTGCTATTACTATTTCTAATAACAATGTGTCTGATGTGGATTCAAATAATAATTTTTTTGAATTAAAAATTTTACAAAAGAATTTGCCTAATAATATAATATTCGCAATTAAAATTTTAGATTTTGTTAAAGCACCAATTGTTATCCAAATGTTTTATAGCATATAGAATCTTATTAATCATTTATGTTACTGTTGATTCTGTAGAAATATGTTTTTCAAAGCTAAAGTTTTTAAAAAATTACCTAAAGTCAACAATGACACAAAAATGTCGAATCACTTGACAATATTATGTATAAAGAAAGATTTGTTAGATTATCCTTATTTACAACCAAACTAGACTCAACTCAATCATCTTATAAAAAAAATAATTTCCATTTCTTACATCTATACAACCAACTAAATTCAATTTTCTATTCTCATTAGCAATCAAACACAACCCAACATTTTATATATATAAAAAAATAAAGAATGTCCAATTTTTGGTTGATGGAACAACATGGTTGGGATTTTTTTGGTGATATTTCTATATTTTTTATATAGTTTTTTGGACAACCAACCAAGTATACGGTTTCTAACGGAGATAGTTTTAGACAAAAGTGATATTGATATAATTATAATGATTTTGCATTTAAACAACTGAAATTTTATTTTTTTTCTTTAAATTAGTTGTTTTTGTAAACTTTATGGGCTTTTGTTAATATTATTAATGGTTTTTATAAATATTGTTACTATTTTAGAATCTTAATTATATTTGTAACTTTAAGAGACTTAGATTTTTTTCTTGTTGTCCTGTACCCAAATTATATATGAACATATCCGACTCCTCTTCGACTGATCTTTTGTGGATCAGCCTTGATCGTTTTAGTGAGCATTAGACTATTAGGTCATCGGTCAATCTCTTCCATTTACATATGTCAATGTTTTTCTATTCAAGTATTGGCATTTTTAATTTTTTATACACTGAAAATGGAACTAACAATAACAACGTTTCAAATTTTGTTGTAAAAAACTGTAGTCAAAACGTATTTTCACAATAGTCTTTCATCTTTTACGAATTTATCAATAATACTACATATTTTACAATCTTATGTAATAATTTTTTTACAGATTTAAATACAACTGGCACTTATTATTCAACCTATCAAAAACGTTATATGTAAATTTTAACTTAGTTTATTCTAAAAGTTATTGTCGCTGTACATTTTATGTCAAAATGAGCTTTTACATTAACTTAAAAAAATCGATCATTTTGCTATTGCAAAAATTATTTAACATTGTTTTCGTAAAAGCAAATAAATCAAATTCAAATATTTAGCTATGTACAGACTATATAAATATATATTTAAGTCATGAGATCAATTTTATGGTTTAGTTTAAAAAGATTTGGATTATGGAAACGCATGAGTTTATCTGTTTATGTACCATGGTTAACATACACGCTACTATAAATAATGATTGTCTTTTCTGAAGCTATCCAATCAATCACATTCTTCATGATACTAGTATCGGGAACTATTTCAAAGGAATACAACATAGCACGGTGGGATATGATTCGTTTTTTTATTTTTACCAAAATCGTAACGCAAACAAAAAGAATGGGTTACTATTCCTATTATTTTTACCAAAATCGTAACGCAAACAAAAAAGTGGGTTACTATTCCTAGAAGTCGATTTTGTTTGGGTTATAGGTTTTAACGATATTGAATTTTGGATGTTTTAGGTCTTTGTTTCTTTGGGTCTCATGTGCTCTATGGCTGTTTCGGGTAAATTGGAATGTAAAGACAAAGTTAAAGAAGAGTATTTGCATGATTAAAAGGGAAAATGACTTATAAGGGTAATTATGTTTCAAAACTGTTCAAAAAACATCATCGAAGTTTGGTCTGTTCAAAAAACACCATCCAAGTAAGACCTTTGTACAAAAAACACCATCCAAGTAAGGCATTTGCACAAAAAACACCATCGAACTACATGTTTTGTTCAAATTTTACCCGATGGTAACCGGCTCTTGCAGGTTAAAGGATGACTTGGCCGGTCACCAAGTATTAGGCCAAGTCATCCTTTAACCTGCAAGAGCCGGTTACCATCGGGTAAAATTTGAACAAAACATGTAGTTCGATGGTGTTTTTTGTACAAAGGCCTTACTTGGATGGTGTTTTTTGTTCAAAGACCTTACTTGGATGGTGTTTTTTGAACAGACCAAACTTGGATGGTGTTTTTTGAACAGTTTTGAAACATAATTACCCTTATAATGTTTGATTTAGGGTTTCTTTTTCCTAATTTTATAAAAATAACCCAAATCTATCAAAATTCGATAAACGGGTCTAATGGTAGGTCGACTCAAGTCGTACACAATTTTACATGCTATTTGATCCTTCTGTTTTACAACATCAACTTTAAATCAATGTTCTAAATATGGGATATTGATAAAAATATTAGAATTGAAGGGACAAATCTAAAAGGAGTAATTGTATTGATTCTTATATTTTATTCTTATTCATATTCCTACCCATAAGAAATTATGACAAGTTTAATATTTAATAAAATTAATAATATTTTAAGACACATGTCACAATTTCATATCAGTAGGAAGATTAATAAAATATAGAAACAAAAATATTTTCTCATTTAAAAAACCGAGTTATTTGTTTTTCCTAAAAATAACCAATATATGTGAAATAGCTTTCCCAATGCCCATTTTGCACTCCGGATGTATCAAGATCTCCGATTCCAGACAAACATTATTTTTCTGTTATAAATGTTTAAGAATATTATTTTAATGTTAATATAAAAATCATATCCTCCGCTTCTAAATTGTTATGACTAAAATAGTTGACATGTTAGACGTTCTTATTTAAAACGTTTTACTCGTATCCAACACTATAATTTCTGAATATATCAAAATACACATACTTCCACATTATATGCAATTACTATTTTTATTGTAACACCGTTACTCATCTAATTTTTTATGAATTTACTAGAATTCTCGTTTATCACTTTATCTACATTTATTTAAACATGTTAAAACCATAACAATTTTTTGGCATGCTTATGTAGTCACGAACCAAATCGTTTTTTATTCTTAAAATTTGCTTCATAATAAACAAACCAGCAAATTGTGAAGATGAAGATGCACTTATTCTAATATCAAAAAACACACAAGTCTAATCTAACAAAGATGTTTTGTGAACGGTCCTAGCAACGAAAACAAAAAATACAAAAACCTGAATCACGAAGATGGATATATTATTTATCAATTATGAAAACAAAAAAAAAAAAAAAAATACAAATATGATCTCATTGAGATGTTCTGTGTTCAATTCCAGCAACAAAAGCAAACACACAAAAACTTGCAAATCATGAAAATAGTACTCTTGATCGATTCACAACCAAAACATCACACAATTCTGATCAGATGGAGATGTTCTATGATCAATTCCCATAACAAAAATCTAGTCTCAAAATGAAAAGCATATAGATTAAGGTTTGGTTTTTGTTTTTTGAATTTTGGATCTCAGCAACTAAAAGTAAACCAAAATCGATTTTCGAACCTCGGTTGCAAATCGGAGTTGTATATAGAGAATAATCGGCCAGGACTTTTTATTATTATTATAAAGAGAGGTTATATATCATTCTAAAATATCTTTCTAACCACTAGATCAAGACAAGTGTCAAAATCAAAAGAGGAGATTGAGAAATATAATTAGTGGATTTCACATGTCATTTTTTTAATGGGTAGAAGGATGAAGTAGAAGGATATATTATGAATGAATATAATTTTCATATTATAAATTTTAATGTTGGCTGGAAAAGATGCGTAAAAATTTGTCAGGATAATATTAAATAAACCCTACATCAAGTGACATATATGTATAGATGTGTCTGTATGTGTATTTGACTTTACATAAATATGTCCCATAAAAAAAGTTTTATTACCAACACCATGTACATAGCATAATCTATTACTCTATCAAATGAACAACCCTATAATAACTATCCGTTTCATACAGACTTTTAGTAAGTTGCTTTTTCTTTATAAAGTTACATTGGGATTTATGAGTCGATTAGAAATTCAAGAGAAATGATTCAAAAAATTTCTAGGAATAATATATGAAATAATTTTGCAAAAACAAATTTGTAAAACCGGATTCAAAAAGTCCTTTATAAAAAAAATATTTATCTTACGATAATATTCCAACACCAATCAATTAGTCATTTTACTCATTCGAGTAATTATCTCTTAATAAAACTTATAGTGATATTAAAACAATAAAAGTATAGTAAATAGAAAATGAATAATGACAAATATTGACACGAAATGAGATATTAATATATTAACAACAATTAATATATACTTGATAAACAAATAGTATGAATATAGATATCAACAAAAATACCACTTCTATATTAATATATCTAAAAACTGTATTTTTCGCATATTGAATTAATGACCACATAGTATGGAATGAGTTATTCTAGACCTCAAATAAGTCGAATCTTACTCATTTATGTACCCCTATAAATATTGGAGTCTGAAATCTGGAACTCACCACATCCCAAAATAACATTTCAAACTTTTTAAAAAACTCCTAAAAAATCAACGACATGAAGCACTTGACAGAGCATACTGTGAACTAGGTATTTTATGCTATTTGTTGTATGATTGTAATCAAATAGGCAAAAATGTGGGTCCAAAATGCGATAAATATCCTCAGAAATACGAAGAGCAATTTTGAATGCATGTGTTGTATGAATCTGCATACCATTATTTGTTGTTTTGAGGTTGTTAGGGGGTTTTGTGGGTCCTACTATACAATAACCTGCATTTAGCTTAAAGACCTTAAAGAAGTAGTTGACATATAACCATAGTCCAAAATACGAAGAACAAATTTGGAATGACCTATTCAGTATGTGTAATTAGGTTTGACTGGGTGTCGCTTGTTCGTTAGTTAAACTAATTATTTTTACACAAGTATGAGTGATTTTCAAACTCCCAAATTTTCCGAATCAGTCCCAAATCTGAAGCAATGTTTTGAATCAGTTTAAAGGTCTACCAAGTTGGTTTACATGGGTGTTGCTTAAATATGAAACGTTTTACAAATGAGGAGAGAATAGAACACCTCCTAAAACTTTTTGAATCAGAATCTCTTTTGGTAAGTGATCTTTATATCCATCTACTATATTCGTATATTATTGGTTTCATATACATTATATAATACTAAATAACTTTTTATTGTATTTGCAGAGAGAAGCACATGTTGTGGAAACAAAAAGAAATCTACATCCACTAAGACGAAGCTAAAATAAGGAGGGGATGAGAGAGTGTTAAAATTAAACCTGAAAGCTAAATCTTCAAAACATATGGACATCCAAAGTAATACCTAAATGAGTTTTTTTTTTTCAATCAAAGAAATTGAAAACTTAGCTGGACTTTTGTATTTGCATCTACAAAATGTTAAAAAAAAATTGTCCGTGTACGTTACTTTGAGAGTTTGACCCACTTGAACGAGAATGCAGACTTTATTTTTTTGAATAAGTTGTGATAGTTAGCTCTCCCAACTTGCATTTTATAGAAAACAAGTTTGAAATGAATATTTCAAAATCGAAAATGTATTGATAATTTTTCTAAATATATTCTATTTTTGTTCGAAATGTCTGAAATATTCATATAGTCGAGATGTATAAATAAATGAATGTCAATTAAATTATGAGATAGATGTTACATTAATTAAATACTAAACTATTAAATAACCATATTTCCGGTCACATTTTCGGAAATTATAATAGATACAAAGCTTTTTCACCATCAATAAAACTTTGTCTAATTCTAATATGTTCAAGACGATCCCTTATCCACACCAACAATCCACTCCTTAACCTCTTTTTTTCTTATATTAACTATAAAGATCATTTCTTTCATCTCAACTACGAGAGCTTCTACCAAAGGGTTTATAGCTCAGCGGTATCAATGAATCTCAATGTGTCCTTCTACCCAAGTGGTCAGGGTTCTAGTCCCGTTCGGGACAAAGGTGTAGACCAGGAAAATGTGTAGATCTGGAGTGTTTTAGATTGTCATTTCAAAGAAAAAAACCAAGAGAGCTTCTAAATGTGTATTAATTACCCGACTCTTTTCAGAGTCCATTTGTTGGTTCCTTCCCTTCATCAATTTGAATATATAATCGAGCATATTGGCTAGTAATGGTATTCCACAATAGAAGTCTTGATGATCTGGGCCGATTTCAGAAAACAAGTTAAGATCAGAACAACTACGACAATCCTCGGCTTTGCAATGTCGAATATATACCATTTTCAAACGCTCTTGCAACTGATTTTCTTTTCACGAACTGCTTGGATTAACTCATGTTTGTATAATAGTGAATGAATTAGTTCAATCGTGTTATAAACAAGGGAATATTAGAATTAATATGTTTATATATTACTTGAATACAACGGTAAGTAGAGACAAAAGATTGTTAAATGAGTTCATACATGATACGACAATTCCAGAATGTACAAAGTGTGAGCGTGAAATTATTAGTACCATGTCGGATTCCAGACCAATTTAGGTCCTCTATACAGTATGGATGAGATCAGTTCCAGAATCGAACCAAACTTACCTCACACCGAACAAAAAAATTCAAGGAAATGAAAACCAAACTGAATTGCATAATCGTGTTCAATTCCGTTTCAGTTCCAAATGGTATTTTGCTCATTCCTAGCGGTTAGGGACGATATTAGTTCCGGAACCGAATTGAACCGAACAAAACTTGAACCGAAAAATTCGAAACAAAAAAAAATTGAAATTCTAGAAACTAAGAACCGAACCGAATCATATCGGTGCCGTTCAATTCGGTCCCAACGATTATTTTATTCATTCCTAATGTACCTCAACGTACAATATACTCCAAAATAAGTTAATTCCAAATTGGATAGTTTATTTTTCCAAGTCTAAAAAAGTCGGTTATTTTGGAATAATGACTTCATTACTACAGGTCATTCTTTTGTAAATAACCCAATGAATAAAACTCCTCAAATAAATCATAATCGTTAACTCGATTTATAATATAACTAAAAACAAACACCAGTCGGTTCAACTCCCAAATTCTTTTCATGTTCTCTCAAAACACAGACAGAAACACATTTCCTCAAGAACAAAATCAACCCACTCTAAGTCGCCATGATACAATCGTACAACTCAAAGACGTCAACCTAATCAGCTACTTCGTATGTGCCTTCTTTTTCATAGAAGTACGTATACCTACACTCATTACAGCAAATACACTGTTACTCCATTGATGATAGCTAATCTATAATAATTTTCCGACAAGTTATCGCCGGAAGTTGTTCGGAGCTCAATGCTTGAGAGTGATGTCATCGACTCCTCCCAGTCATCGGGAAGTTGCAAAACTGGTAAAATCCAGTCAACAAGTCAAACCGTCGCCAAAGTCAATTTACAACACACAAAGCCAAGATTACACCAAAATAGAAAACAAGCATCAAGAACTAAGCACAAACAGCAGAAAGCAACTCCAACACCATTTCCATTTTGAAGTCTTTTACAACATGCGATACAGACCAAACAGATGATCAAAAGGGGTGGACCCCAACACCATGCCATAATCAAGATAGCTCAGGTGCCCAAGTCCACCACCCCTACTCCTATACACACCATCTTCACGTAACGATCAATACCCAGTAAACCCTAGTGGTTAAAATGGTCTTTTCCCAACACACCCTAAATCTTCTTCGAAACCCTAAACCTAAAGATCGGTTCTTACAGAAACTGAGATGATAAAGAAAGAAACCCAGACACAAAAACCTAATGGTTAAAAGGTAAACCCTAATGGAGAAACTTTCCCAATATCATCATCTTGGAACGAGGATGATCGGACCCATCTCTTGCCGGTTCAAACGAAACAGGCATGTCTTCTTCAGAGCCGTACGTGAAGTCCATTGTCTTGCAATTGTTTATTAAAGACCTTTTGCCCTAAAGTTACCCAAAATAAAACATAAACAATGGTTAAAAAATGAAGTATTAACAAAAACGAACCTTTTACACTAACAATCAGTCAATCATACTAAAAGTACCTGAATTCGGGCTCTTGTAATCTCAGCTATCTTTGGACTTCCAAATAAGTCCCAATGTTTGCTATGAAATGCGTCTTTAAATCGCAAAGCAGCCTCTGGGGTGGTGAAGTTCACAAATGCGAACCCAGCGTTCACTCGGTTCCTGTGACATGCCAAAAACACACATTTACACCAAGAACACATAGTGCAATGAATGTTGAAAACCGAAAACCACTTTTTTAAACTTACTTGAAATCTATCGGAAGATAGAGAAAATCATAAGCAGAAAAGACGTTCTTCTCATCAACGGAGTCATTCTTGATCTTTTTGTTCTCAAGCTTGCAATGATTGTCCAATGTTTGTATCATTAACTTTCTCCTGCATATAATATGAACATTCCAGTTGGTTTCAAATCAAATTTACCCAATTTGGGGGAACCCCGTATATTAAATGCTACCGTCTCATCTTCTGTATGATTACTTACAGAGAGAAAGATATACTAAGGTGTAATAAATGATGGTTTACGTGTATTTATTTGGAATGTTTTTGATCATGACCGAAGTAGTCGTCGTGTCCAGTTGCAAAACTTGTTGATACCCTCCACTCCGATTTTTCCATCGTTTTTTTCCTCCACAGTCTGCTTGTTTTTCAGTTGTTGCTTTACTCACTACGGGCTTCCACTGCTGCTTCATTTCGTTTGCACCACCGCCATTGTTTCCAAAACGAACAACCTTGTTAACTCTCCGGCGGCGTCCCGGGAGTCGGGATTTCGGGATCCTGGGTCCTGACGGAACCGGGGCAAGCGAATTTTTTGTCTTCTTTTCGGGTGAGGGTGGAGGAGTAAGAGAAAGTGGTAAGGATTTAACATGCGCCGGTTGGAGATGGACATTGTATGAATAGACTCGTGAATGTGCAATAACCGGAGGGAAAAAATGATAATACGTCGCAAATCGAGGAAGCTCGTAGATATGGCGATCCGGAGGAGGCATTTTATGGTATGGAGAAGCCATGGGATCCAAGGGTCTGGATGAAGCAAGCTGAACCGCCATTGTTGAAGGTGGAAAGATGATGAGAGAACTTTGAAGGGGTTAATTTGTTTGTGTTGCAGAGGTGCGTTTTTTGCCGGATGAATCTTGTAGAGGGAGGGATAGAGGGAGAGATTGTAGGGGCATGTAATGATGGGATGAATTAAATGCATGTATGGGAGGCGACGGCGAATGTTTCCTTTCTGTTGTACTCCCCTGTTAATAAGTTTCACAATCTCTTTCACTGTCATATATCAAATAGCCTTTTACAACACTTACTATTAAATAGCAATTTCACATACAAATACTATGAATATGTAGTATTTGCTTTCTTTTTTCCTTTTTGTACCGATTAATAAACATTATTATTTTAAATTTTTATGTGATGCATTAATATTATAACTTTAAGAATACTTTTTTAATAAGTTAAACATTGATTATGAAATTTAATTATATTGAATTGTTTTTTTATATCGTTAATATAAAAAGGTTAAATATTATCAAAATATTATTTAAGTTTTATGTTTTGTATTTTTTTATTTAGTTATATTTCATTTAATAATATTTTAAATATTATTAATTTTGAAATATATATATTTTTTATTAGTAAAATCTTCAATGTAAATATTAAATTCACAATGATCATATGAATTTGGTGTTAAGTTGAAAACATAAATCAAAATGACAAAAAAACTTGAAAAAAATTATATAAATATCTTTTTATATTTATAAATTTTAATATAATATTAAATATAAAACTTTAAAATATGCCAACTTAACAAAAAAATGTATGCTCAGAAAACTTGTTCTTATTAATATTTATAATTCCCAATAGAGTTTTATTTATTAAAAATAATTATTATAATAACAACATGGCATTGAAAATATATCATGTTACATCAAGAATAATATTTGATATTTCATTCAAAAATAAAAAAATTAAGTAAAAATAATTGATGTTTGAAATAATAATCATGATTGACACTAAAAATATCTAAATAAAATATTTTAAAATTAATTAATCGTACCAATAGTTAAATTATATTAAATAAAAAGTTATGTATGATTTTATTTACAAGCAAATCATTAAGAGATGATCTAAACAATTTTTTTTATTAATTGATTAATTTATACCTAACAAACATGTAATGTGGTGGCGGGTTCTTGTCAGATTGAAACATTAAACGGTTGAAATAGTTTGACCCTAACTCGACCCATATAAGTATCGTGTCGTAGCAACCTATTTACTTTTTTGTCGAGTTTGTCTCGGGTTTTGCAGGTTTAGGGTTTTGACAACACTAAATAAGTTGAAAAAGTATGAGTTACGAAGACGAAAGTGAAAAATTGAAAAACTAAAAAGAGCAAGAGTAATTAACGAGGCGGATGCACAAACTTCACACGAAGTTTAAAGGGGTTAGGTTGTTAGAAGTGGCCGAGTAAAACTATGGAATATGGAAGATAAATGAAAAACAAAGGAATAACTAAAAATAATGTTTTGACTCAGATGGCTAAGTAACTTCTACATTACAAAATTACTGGACCTTTATTTTATATTTGATTTTTATTTTGGGGCTGACTAATTTATCTAAAAGACTAAGTAATTTGTATATAAATACATGTGATGTTCATGTTGAAGTTGTGGACTCTACTCTAGCATTACATGTTTAAGTGTTGTATCATGACCACCCATTTAATTATACAAAATCTCTTATCAAAACATGTTTATTTCGTATTAGATTAGTGTATCGTGTCAATCTTATGTGAATTAATCATCATAATAGTTAAAAATAGCAATAAACCAAAAAATCAAATTAATTTTTATTTTCATATACAACTTGTAAATAAAAGCTATAGAGATAAGATGATTCAAAAATAGCTATCTTATGGTTTATTAAAAAAAAAGCTGTAACATTCTATAACAAGTTAATATAAATATCATATTCTAAAGTTAATGATACTAAAATAATTGTTTATTTTTTAGTATGTTAATTATAATATTATATTGTAAATACACGTTTAGTAATAAACATGTTAGTTGATTTTTTATACACAACTTATCGAATGTTAATCATGCATTTGTATGTTCATTCTATCTAATGACATCCAAATGCGTCGACTTGTTAAATTGCTAGCTTGATGTTCAGGTGGTTCCGATTGATATCTCATCCATTAAGGCTGGACGGAGTAGGGACGCCAACCCCTTGGCGAGTCTTTTACTCCACTGCCGATGCCCTCGCCATCTTCACTCGTCGCCCGGTTGGCGAGATGCCAACCATCAGTTTTGTCTCCAACGGCCAAAAAAAACAACCATTTTCTTTTCCTTGACCATTGGCCACCACTGCCTACAAAATGGCCAAAGACTGCCAACCCACAAAAACTCATTGGCCATCCGTTTGACCATTGGCCACCACTCCGTGTAGCCTTAGATCATATAATTATAACAAAATTTCTTTTTGTTTTGTTTACGTCCAAAAAATTCCAAAAACCATTTCAATCTAGGCAATTTTTATTTATATTTTAGTTTAGTTTCAAAATATATATTATTTTGAAATTTCACTATTTTTTATTAGTATATCTAACTATTTCTTAAAAATCATTGGTGGCTAATGGATACATTTTGTTTAGACCACCATTTTATCTAGAGAAAATGACAAATTTAGTCTAATCGTATAATGTTTTGCTAAAAATAGTCAAATGATCAAACTAGTCATCATTTTCGTAGGTGATGAATGTCATATGCGTAAACTCCATGCAACATGTGTAAACCCCATTTGACCTGCGTAAACTCAATCGGTTTCGGCCCATAGGTCTTTCCTAGGTATAAAATGTTGAATTTTTCTCATAACTATTCATTTTCACTTTATCAACTGGGAAACTCTTTCATTGTCTCTCAAAATGATTAAAGATTATCCGGATATATACTAGAAAGTCTAAGATATGGTTTCTGTATTTTGTTTTGATTTTGTGTCAAATAAATTATTTTCGTAACATTTTAAATCCAAAATTACATGTTAGCTAAATAACTATGGAATCAACTTTAAACCATTTTAGAAGTAGCCTCAATCTGCAAATTTTTAACTTTCTTTTTATATTTAACATCTTAACAAATTATAAACGCACAAAAAATTAGTTTATGGACCATAACAAGATTACAAGATAACTAACGAAGAATGAAAATAAATATTTTTGAAAAAATATATGATTATATGTTATCGTAATACGTTCGAACTCACATAACAATAACATCCTTAAAAAAATTACAAAAAATAAAAAATAAAAAAATCCGCAGGCCATAGAGAGAGTCACACAGTTTTTGAGTTAATTTTCACAGACCTTGGAGAGTCATTTTCGAGTGGAAAAAAAGTTTTCGCAGGTTATAGGCTATTTTCGCAGATTAGAGACCGTTTATGCAGATGAGATTTTAAACTTATGAAAATTGTGACTATTTTAATTATTTGGCTAATTTTTGGGTTATTTTTTGGTAAAACCTTATAAAATTGGAGTCTTTTTATATTTTTCTCTTTTATCTATTGAGCCAAATAAATATTTTATAATATTTATTATCTATTCTATCTATACTAATAAAGTAATCCTAAATTTGCCACTTGGCATTCTCCTATAATTTTATTTGCCACGTGTCAACATTCTAACCCTGCTACAATTTCTTTTCCCGCCTACTTTCTTGAATAACCGGATTAAAGAGAACATTTAGTGATGCCGTTTCCACATATATAGGGTAAATCACGGTTTCAATTTTTGAAATTTCAATCAATTATTAATCACGCTCTATCTCTTCCTATTTCCTTCAATAACTCTTCATCCCTCTAATTTAGCATTCTTTCTTTTGGAAATTGATTCAAATTTAGAGATACTCAAATCCTCCGGTTTAATGCTACTGAGAGAGACGTAAATTAAGGTAATTTTTTTACCCATCTACTTACCATTTTCTTTCTTGGTGGAATCAGGAATGGTAACAACGATACCATTTCCCCCGACACCAGTTCTGGCTCGAAAGTCACCGAGAAACACGACTTTAAGGCCATCGTGTCGACCTTGAAAGCAACTGAAGAAGTTCTCGACATGAATGGTGCGGCGGAGGTCTTTCGACCTGGTCCAAACATGGACGTGACATTTTTCAAATTCGGTTTTGTTGCTATTTCAACAGATAAAATAACTCTTGTCGGCTACTTCATATCCGACAACCTCGAGCCTTGTCGTTGGGAGATCTCCACTCTTTCTCGTAAAAGCAACCACCACACTCTTCATATATATGTAACTATCTATATTTCTTCCATCTTCAAACCAACAAAAGAAACAAGATCCCTTCTAATTTTGCAATTGTTTGTCTGTATTTTTGTGAATTTGCGTTGCGATGGAGTTTGCCTACAGGATCAGAAGCTGTAGAGTTTGTTTTGTTTGTTTTTATATTTTATCTCATTTCGGGTTTATCTGATTTCAAGTAAATTAGGTTTGCTGGAATCTCAATTGAACTTCATTTCATCATTATTTTGCGGTTAATTATCAACTTCTGGGAATTATAGCAGAGATTGAATGTGTATCAGGAGAAAAGGTAACTTTTATCAAAAAACTACAGTGCTTTCTCTCACCCTCTTTCAATCCGATCAATTTCTTGATCTGGGTATTCATAATTTTCGAAAGGCTATGGGTACAAATCAATGTTTCCAGATTTCAGATCCGGGTATTCATAATTTTCGAAAGGCTATGGGTATTCATAGCTACCAGCTAATCGCTAACCACTACAAGCTACCACCTAATTTTTTCGAACACATCCATTGTCTATTTATTTCGAAATGCACAAAATTTTACCGCATCCGCTCTATTTTTTCTATTTCCACTGAAAAACTTTTTTCACTTTTCGGTTTATATCATCCCACACTACTACATTCATCTTTTCTCACAATCTCCTTTGTTTGCGACTAAGAGTTCACTTGTCAAGCATTCATTCTTAGCTTCCTTTAGTGGCAGAAAAAATGGAAGTCACAAGCTCTGATGTGCCTCAACTGCCACCATCATAAGCATTCCAAAATCCGCTAAAGCGTCCTTAGCTACTTGAAATCTTGTGGTGCTTCCTAAATAAATTCCAATGAAATATTGATATAAATACATGTCTTTATGATAGAATGAGTGTTAATTAAATGGGTTAATGACATGAAATCACCATAAAGTATGGTGCTTGGTTTTAAATTGTCCCTTAACTAAAATTTGGTTCGTGTAAGTCATTAACCTCATAAATTACAAGTTTAAAATACCACTTTGGCCAATTTAACCGTTTGGTATCTGGTTACCTTGCCACACACACACAAGGTGGATGCCAGCTTAGCATAAATAAGTGAGCTGGAATGTTACTTAATCCGGAAAGGTCTAAAGAAAGCCACACTTTAAATCTTTGTTCCCTTTTCTCAACCCTAAGTTGTCGATCAAATCCTTATGTGCAATGGCTTCATCTGGAAGCTCAGTCGCTTTGAGGACTCAACCACCGCCACCTCCGTTAAGAGGCAATCGTCTCTGCGGTTGCAAGTTGCCGCCTAAGGAGTGCGTTTCATGAACTGAAGATTACCCGACTAGGAGGTTTAGAAATTGAGTTAACTCACTGGTAAGACATTAAAATAATTTGTTTACGTGTTTGTGATTTCAAAACCGAAGAATGTAATGTGTTGGTGAGTCAGTTATCGCATGTCGATTTTGAAACCCTAACTTCGATTTTGAAACCCTAAGACTGTAACATATGAGATTTCGCATATGGGATTTTGATTTGAGTGAATGTGGTTATCGCATATCGATTTTGATTTTAATGAGTCGGTTATCGCATTGTGTAACCTTTCTTTTGATGGTTCTCTTGACTTTTAACTTCCTTGGTTTGTCTATTGTCAGGCATGTTGACTTGTTGTGTTGATTTTCATTACAAATATTGCATGCAACATTCTTTCTCACCTTTGATACTCTATGCTTATCACCTCTCTCAGTCACATATATTTTCCTATTAACTGCTGGCCTTCCAGGTATTCTTCTATACTTTGGGGGTAATTGTGGTATGTATGCAGTCTCAGACCACATGCTACTGCCATTCATAGGAGAACTATTGTATTTGTATGTCTTTGAGTACATCTCTCTAGCAAAAATAGGGTCCACATATTTCTCAACATCCCTATTTAGAAAACAAATTGCAACTACTGAGCGCACACAACCATATCCATTTAACTGCCATAGCCTGCAAGAACATGTCCTTTTGTCTAGATCAACCTCAAAAGCTTCACTATCTGATCTTGTTTCAAATTGATTAAGGCCACTGGGTAGTACCTACCAATACCTTTGCTCAATCTTGAACACATTCAACTTCTGCCTAATTGAAGGGGCAACTTCACTTGTCCAAACCTTGGTTTTGGATTTGAATAACCTATCCATCATGTACATTCTTAATTCCTCCAACATTGTAATGATTAGCTTCTTTCTTGCTTCCATGATTATTGCATTGAAACTTTCTGATGTTCCACTTTCAACTACTGCACAACATCTTCCAGTTTGATAGTATGCTCTTGACCAAGTCTTAGGGTCCTTTTCCATCAAGTACTTAAATGCTTCTGGACTTAGTGTCTCCATCTCTTTCATAACAACATTTAAAGTCTGTTCGGTAGTGGAGTTACAGGCTTTCCAAAACATATTCTCAAAGTGTTGAAAGGTTTTCCGCAACCATGAACTAAATAACCTAAGTTCACATGCAACCTAGAAAAGATCTATGTTTTCTTACTTTGAACATGTAACTAATTCCTAAAGGCCAAACAAAAATAACTAAAAGAATAAATCAGAAAAACTAACCTTTAGTTTTAATCTTGAAGCTAAGCAGCACAAGTGTCCTGCCTCAAATGAGATCACACCCAGGGAGCCAGAGGAAGGTCACGAAAATTCCAGAGAGAATAATAGAATGAGCACTTATAATGAGGTCTAGGGTTCCCTATTTATAGGGAAACAAGAAACCCTAGCCGTCAGCCATTTTCCGGATTATACGTACGCGCGTCGCGGCCTTTACATTTGCGCGCCGCAATTCAACTATTGAATTTGTACGACTTTAATCCCTGACTTCCTGATTAATCTAATTAATGCCATAGAAATTAATCCAATTAATTCCTGATTAATTATTAATCAATCAATATAGTTTCTAATTAATATATTATCACTTTAATATATTAACAAACCATATCTTTTATTTCTATTGATTTATTAATCCCATAATAAACCAACCTTTCTCTCTACCGAACTTTCTACCAAACCTCCAGCTATGAGGGCAACCCAAATGGACTTTGCTTCTATTAATTAGGTAAATACAAATTATTAGTCATGGCTTAGACACCTAATCCAACAAGTGTGCCCCACCAAACTTTTTCTTGAAGTTTGAAGCAATGTGTCTAACACATTGCCTATGTTTAGCTTTAGGTAACAACTCCTTTACATCCTCCATTAAACCCTAAAAAACATAAAGCATACATTAGCACAACAAATTGGCAATGTTATAACATGTCACATAAGGTGATAAGAATACCTTATGTTGGTTTAACATTACAGTGAACCCTTGTCCCAAGTTGAGGTTAAGGTCATCAATCAACAATGAGAGAAACCATTTCTAAATTTCCTTATTTTCTACAAAAACCACTGCCCAAGCAACTAGATAAATTTGGTTGTTAGCATCTTTGTCGACAGCACACAATAACTTTCCAAAACATATCCCTTTCAAAAAAACATCCATCAATCCCAACTACTTTTATTCATCCTTCAAGCCAACCTTTTCACACTCCATCAAAACAAACATAAAACTTGTTGAAGTAGTTTTACCATCGGGCATTGAGAGCACATCCATCTTCACAGTAATTCCAGGATTTGGCCTTCTAAGCTCCTCCCCATACGACCATAGTTTTGCATAGTGTTTAATAAGCATACCCTCTATAATGGTCAATGCGTACTTCCTGGCCCTTTTATATTGACCTAAACTGACATCAATACCAAACTTTTTAATCACCTCCAACCTCAATTGTCTAATGGTAAGGGTTTGCCTATGTAATATCTCCTTTGTGCAGTGGCCACCTATCCATTGGTAATTGACAATAGAACCTAACTTGTAGTCTCTAGCATACCTATGTTCATCCTTTAGTGATTTGATTTGAAACGTGTGTTCTTCACTCGTCCATGAAGGCCAAAGTTTGAATGTGTATTCTGCTTTACAACGTGTGTTCTTCACTCATCCATTCAGTATTCTCAGCCAGGCAGTATCCTGAATCCAACTTACAATGCTCTAAGCATTAAGTCATCAGGATATGTTCATAACACTTCTGATTTGTCCAAGAGGCTCGAGGAACCTGATGTAATCTCATTCCAAGCTCTTTCGGAATCCTAAGATTACCAATAATCCTTGTATCATGATTTCCGGAAACCATTTCCTTTCGGGGACTCTTTCTTATGCATCTTGAATCCCATCAAGATCATATTCTCAACGGCTAAGTCAATACTGTCAGTCTCATCTATCTGATAGATGTCTATGAACTACGTAAGTGTGCTACACCTTCTTTGTTTCTTTCATGCCAATTCATTACACTTTGCAATGACAGGAAACTCCATTCCTGGGGTTATGCATCTTGAATCTCATCAAGATCATATTGGCAGAATTCTGATCTATCTAATAGATGTTCACAACCACATGAGTATGTTGTATCTCTTAAAGTCTTTCATAGCGAACCGTTTCTTAATACAGGTCATTACACTTTGTAATGATAAGAGACGTTTTCTAGAACCAGTATGTAACCTACATACAGTGATAGAAGATAACAACGATACTCCCACTGGCTTTGACACCGTTATATGACTCTTTCGGACTATTCACAAAATCCAGAACTTATTGTTGGATTAGGTGTCTAAGCCATGAATAATAATTAGTATTTATCTAATTAATAGTAGCATAGTCCATTTGGGTTGCCCTCATAGTTGGAGGATTGGCAGAAAGTCCGGTAGAGAGAAAGATTGATTTATTATGTGATTAATAAATCAATAGAAATTAAATAAATAGTTTATTAATATATTTAAGTGATAATATATTAATTAGAAACTATAATAATTAATTAGAAATTTTTCTGGAATTAATTGGAATTAATTTGGTAGTTAAATTGATTAATTAAGTTGCAGGGACTAAAACTGTAATTATTCAATAGTTGAGTAAGTGACAGTTGAGTGAGTGAGAGTGGTGGTCGAAATTATATATGGAAACATATTTATTTTCGATTTTGATAATGAGGACAAAAGGGTTTGAATTATTAAGATAAAGGCTTATCTTAATTTGAATTCAAAAAGGTTTATCTTTAAGGTTTATCTGATCACCATTTGGAGCCTATAAATAGGGAGGCTCACCCTAACCCTAAAGCCACGATTTTGAAGCTCTCTCTAAAGGTATTTTCGGCCAACAACTCCAAGCTAGGGTGTGACTGCATTTGAGGCAAGAGGTTTCTGTTGCTTTGCTTCCAAGATTCACTAAAGGTTGGGTTTTCTTGATCTTTCTTTTAGTTTAATTCTTTTGGGGCCTTTTAGGAATTGTTATAGTTTAACTAGAAGAAAAACTTAGATCTATATAGGTTGCATGTGAACTTAGGATTTTTAGTTCATAGTTGCAGAAAACCTTTCAGTGGTATCAGAGCTTTGGTTGTTTTTCTTGTTAAATTGCTACAACTGCTTTCCTTGTAATTAGGGTTTATAGTCTCTAAACCCTAATTTTGGGCAAATCGACAATTAGGGTTAGGGTTTTGAAAACCCTAGCCCCTCCCCTATATTTGGCGATTTTTGTGGATTAGTTTAAAAGGTATTCTATTTTTGGTAACTTTAAATTGTTTAAAAGATAAACCTTAAAACCTTTTATCCTAAAATCGAAAATTAAGGGATTAGGATAGTTTTTAATTAATTTGATTAATTTGATAAAACCTATCTACATTTGAATTAATTTAATTAATTGGTAATTAAAAGATAATTCAAGGATTTAATTTAATTTTAAATTTAATTGTTTAAATTGGCGAAAATTAAATAGATAAATCCTAAAATATTTTAAAAAGTTTAAAATATCAAATTTAATTAATTGGTTACTTAAAAGATAATTAAAATCGATTTTAAGGTTTAATTTAATTTTAAAATTTAATAGCTTAAATCGACAATAAATTAAAAGATAAACCAGAAACAATTTTTTAAAAGGTTTAAAAAATTACATCTTATATATATTATAACTATGAAGTTATCATTATATGTATAAGATTAAAATGGTTAGTCAAATCATTAGTAGGCCTCATTCAAGAAGCTTATCTATAAAGTGGGTATAAGGAGACTGCCTATAAAATGGCGGTCTAATGGGTGAACACTCTCGCCAACCGCTCGCCTGATCAGTGGAGGGTCGTTAGCCGAACAGGTTTGATAGGACCACGTAATAATCACTAAAAGTATAATGATTCAAAGTACTAGAACACTTAATAAAACCCAAATCTAGTTACTTTAGGAAAAATGTGAATTGGTGCTAATCCATGAAATTGCACATTGCACTTTATGAAACATTGGTGGAGCGTGTGTGGTTTACCGGCACGCCAATAGGGGTTCATAAAGAGTTGCAATGGGTTTCCCGGGTATTATCATTGTTGATGGAGCATGTGTGGTTTACCGGCACATCAATTAGAGATGATAATTAACCCGAGAGTACCAAGCTAATTTGCATGGTTATTCACATCCAGTTTGTGATCCTCGGCATCCCAGTCACAAACAGTGGGGCACATCTGAGATTAAACATGTCATTTAAAAGTTTAATGAATCTCATCAGAACTAGGAATTTCATAAGATGAAATTGATAAGTGTTTATCTACCTTAATGACCCTTATGTTGTGATTACGGCATCCCTCTTCATACCATAGTTGGGGTATTTTGGATCCTAGCCTTATTAAATAACATATTGGGTAATTATTTAAAAAGGACCAATTAAGCTAAGAAATTCTATTTTCTTTTATAGATGTCAAGTGTCAATTCTCCTCCTTCTCCTCCTTCACCCATTTCTGAAAGCCTCAGAATGCACCTGCTTAATATGGAAAGGCTGAATGGCCTCAACTGTAAAGAATGGCTTCGCAATTGGAGACTAGGTCTTGGCATTGCTGGCAAGCTACACCTCACCGAGTATCCGATCCTAGTTCCACCGGAACAAGTCATCATAAAAGGTTCTTATGATGAATCCGAAGAGATTCGTGACCTCATGCTATCAACCATTGACCCCGAGTTCCGCAAGGATTTTGAATCCTTGGGGCTATATGAGTTGATGCAACTGGTGGAGGAAAGGTTCCAAAAACCAGTTGAAGAGGAACGAGCTAGAATCCTCAGAAGACTTGCAGAGTGCAAGCTAAAGGGAGGAAGTAGCATCAATTCTCATGTTCTTCAGATTGAAGGGTACATAGGCGAGTTATATAAACTTGGTCATCCCATGAGTCAGGAGGAGAGTGTTAACATCCTGCTCGCTTCGCTGACAAATGAGTACGATCTGTTCATTCAGACGTATAGAAAGGAAGACCAGAAAAAGACCCTCATGGAAATACGTCCACTGTTGACTTTATACGAGTCACTCTTGGACAGGCATAGCTCCAATGACTCAGCTACTTCTGGATTAAGTCCAGTGAAGAGACGTAACAAGAAACGGTCGAGATCGACTAGACATGTCTCAAACTGGGAATCCGCTAAATCGGATACAGTCACGGAAAGATTGGAAGACGCTCCAACTCTTTTGAAAGCTCAAGTATATCTAAAAACCTCAAAACTCCTGTTCCAAGATTTCTTGATACATAATGTGACAGTCGCATTTTGGTTTGTATGTAGGGAATCAAGAAGGCACGGGATTCTGTCGCATAGAAGCACATTTGGATTGGATCTCCAGCTCGTGCAGTTTTGAAGTTTAGATAGATATTAAATATTGTTATTAGTCTTTAGATACATTTTTGACATTGTCTATTACATTGTTCAAGGATTTTATTTTTAATAAAATTGTCATATTTTCTTTTAACACCTGTTGTCTGAAATTATCCTTGAAATGTTATATGAATGTGTTGAATGTGTGATTAGTAATAATTTGAATGTTGATGCATCCAAAGTGTTTGGATTCAAGAATTGTGTCATTTATGATTGTTAATACAAATGTTATAAGAATCAATTCAATCATAGGTCCAGTTGGACAGGACCTTGGAATCATTTGACTTAGAGTCACTTGATGAATTGAGTTCTTAATGTGTCAAGAAATGAATCAACCAAAGGTCCAGTTGGACAGGACTTTGGAATCATCTGACTTAGAGTCAGATGATGATTAAGTTCTTTATAAAGCACATGTGGCAAGAAATGAATCACCCAAAGATTCAGAGGATAGGATTTTGGAATCAGTTGACTTAGAGTCAACTGAAGATTGCAAGTCTTGAACAAAGTCATAATTTTACATAGATATGTAAAAGACATTGAGATTAAGAGCAACGGACACACCGGTTGCTGTGTATTGCTAGAATCTTAATATATAACACAATTGTTTGTACTTCACGATATTCATCATTCGGTATGACGAATATGACTTGGCTTACTGGATAAGTGAATTGAATTGAAACCTTGAACAGTTCAAGGACTTCAAAGGAAGTGCAAGTTCCACAGAACCTGAGCGATAACATAAACTGAGAAAAAGGTTTCACAGTTCATTCTCTTCCAAGAACATTAATGGTTATAATGTGTCTTATGGAAGATAATGGAGCATTGGTCGAAACAGTTCGATCCTCGATGTATGAGATACATTGCCAATTAGTTTCCAATAAGATGAACACTATACCAGTCAATCCGAATAAACCATATTCCGACCACATCCTAGACTAATTAGGTCTTGCAAACACTGCATGAAATGTAAAGCTGGGATTATCCCACTTGTACATAGAAAGTCCAGGGTCTTGTAGTATTCATCTGAACCTCATGACCAGTTGAACTTGATCAGCATTGTCGTTTCATTAGCTATCCCACTGTTACTAAAGAGCTCTTTTAGAAAGAACTCATGGTCTAAGGAAACAGTGGGAGTTGGGACAGTCCTAAATGAGTTTAGGATTAGCAATGAAAGAACCTTTTAGTCATCAATAGGCTTGGAGCAGAAATCAGATTTCTGCTTTACAACTGACATAATCTCCTCTTGACCAGTAGTATTGATCACCATCATAAGTAGTTGTGATCGGGGTGACATACCGATTGGTGGTAAAACACTGCAGTTGGTACAGATTTGCAATCCGACTACTTGGAAGCATTGGTGAGCCCGGCTGCTGCCAAATAAGAGGACCTTAGGGCGAGACACGGTCTGTGTGAAAATTTGATTGATTTTACACCTGGTCTAAAAACCAGTAGGAGTAACTGAATCATCAAAAGAAAGCAACATGGACATATACATACCTTCAGAGCATCTAGTTGAGTCAATACTCAGAGTCAAGCAATTGATTCCGAGTAAAGCACTCTCAATAGAAGATGAAATCCGAGAAGATTCTGCGTGGCATAGTGTGAGTCGTTAGTGGAGCATGTGTGGTTTACCGGCACACTAATAGGGACACACATTAGAGCATGTCATTACAAAAGGTACATGGCCCCGGGTTTCGTCCCACGGGCATCTCGCAAGAAAGGATATTTAGATTCTCAAAATATGCCAAAGGATTGGATTTTGAGAAATGGCTGAAAGATTTCCATTAAAATGTCAGAAAGGTTTGGATTCTCAAAATGTGCCATAAGTCCTGGATTTTGTGAATAGCCTATAACCGTGTCAAAACCAGTGGGAGTCGCCGTTGTCCACTATCCCCACATGTGGGATAAATAATGGTTCTAGGAAACGTCTCTTTTCATTACGAAGTGTAATGACTTGGTATTAAGAGACGGATCGCTATGAAAGCCTTAATAGAAATACGGCATACTCAGGTGGTTGTAAACGTCTATGAGATAGATCCAGATTCTGCCAAGATGATCTTGATGAGATTCAAGATGCATAGACTTAGGAAAAGTTTTTTCTTGTCATTGCAAAGTGTGATGACTTGGCATGAAAGAAATAAAGAAGGTGCAACATACTCATGTAATTCACAGTCATCTATTGGAAAGATGAAATCGCCAGCATAGACCTAGCCATTGTAAACATGATCTTGATAAGATTCAAGATGCACGAGAAAAGTCTCCGAAAGGAAAATAGTCTTTCGAAAATCATGACACAAAGGATTATAAATAATCCTTGGATTCCGAAAGGGTTTGGAATAGGATTAGATCAGGTTCCACAAGTTTTGGATCGATCATAAAGTCATGAACATGTCCTGATAACTTAATGCTTACGACATAGTAAGTTGGATTCAGGACATTGCCTGGCTGGGAATACTGGATGGATTGGTTAAACTAAAGTGAGAATTCATTAGGAAATGATTAGGGTGAAAGTGATAGTATTAATTTGAAAGATTTTCAAAGTGGTAATTATTAACATCAGGACATGATGGACTTCATGGTTACGAAGTCTCGTTGGTATTCTGATGGAGCGCGTGTGGTTCACCGGCACATCATAACACCTCGAAATAGTCTTAGGGTGCAGTCAAGTAGACTAAAGACCCTAGAACCATAGGAAGTCACAGTACACATTACCAGAATGGAGTTAGAAGAGAAATTGACAGGATAACTTATTGAGATGTTATCGGATGAGCGTCCGATTGGATCATCTGCAATAAAGTGTATAAGTATAAGATACTTTGGATACATAGAAAGAGTGTAAGGTTCATTAAGACATAGCTGTAAAATTAGAATTGAAAGTTTAGACGAAATCCTGAAACCGATAATAGTTTATGACAAGGTCCGACTTGGTGATTACCTTGTGGAGACTTGGTAATAAGCATGAGTAGCTGCCAGTCAGATCTTTATGTTTCGCTTTCGCATGTTTTACTTCCCGAATAATTTAATTATGCAGAAAGGTCCACAGTTGCTCATACTTTGTGTAGTAAGTATTGAATCAAGACTGTCGTGAATTGATTTGTAGACTGTCTAAGGAGTTAGGCATAGCAATAGGATTGCTACAACATTCATGAGTACTTAGAAATAGAGATTTGAGTATTGGATAAACCCACGCTCAATAGATTGCTTCATGGATTATATCACAAGCAATATTGAGACGATAATATCTTGTGATCTTGAAGCGGAGAAATATGAGTTATAATTTACAAGGCAGTTATTCATTGATAATACGAAAACGCACCGGTAACTCGATGTTATAAAACGTGTTGTTGTGAATGATTTGACTGGTAAAAGATATAAGCATATGAGTCGAAACTTATTCGTTCCTTGACCCTGATGGGAAACAGATATCTGTAGGCCTCTCGATGATTTTGAAGTTGACTAAAGTGCTGGCCAGCCTGGACTAAATTGATGTGTTCAATTAGAAGTTCTAAAGTCATAAGCAGAATCGAAAATCGGGAAACAGAGTATCAGACAGAGATTGATCTCAATCCATGTCTCGTGTCTGAAAATATCTTGTTGGACGAAGGATCATATGATCACTTATCATTGGACAAAACTGACTAGGTCAGAGTTCGGCAGCGGTTTCTAGGAAGCTACAGTTGCTAAATTAATTAGAGGGTAAATTGGTAATTTTAGTCATAGACTTATCCAAGTGGGAGACTGTTGGATTAGGTGTCTAAGCCATGACTAATAAATAGTATTTATCTAATTAATAGTAGCATAGTCCATTTGGGTTGCGCTCATAGTTGGAGGATTGGCAGAAAGTCCGGTAGAGAGAAAGATTGATTTATTATGTGATTAATAAATCAATAGAAATTAAATAAATAGTTTATTAATATATTTAAGTGATAATATATTAATTAGAATCTATAATAATTAATTAGAAATTTTTCTGGAATTAATTGGAATTAATTTGGCAGTTAAATTGATTAATTAAGGTGCAGGGACTAAAACTGTAATTATTCAATAGTTGAGTAAGTGACAGTTGAGTGAGTGAGAGTGGTGGTCGAAATTATATATGGAAATATATTTATTTTCGATTTTGATAATGAGGATAAAAGGGTTTGAATTATTAAGATAAAGACTTATCTTAATTTGAATTCAAAAAGGTTTATCTTTAAGGTTTATCTGATCACCATTTGGAGCCTATAAATAGGGAGGCTCACCCTAACCCTAAAGCCACGATTTTGAAGCTCTCTCTAAAGGTATTTTCGGCCAACAACTCCAAGCTAGGGTGTGACTACATTTGAGGCAAGATGTTTCTGTTGCTTTGCTTCCAAGATTCACTAAAGGTTGGTTTTTCTTGATCTTTCTTTTAGTTTAATTCTTTTGGGGCCTTTTAGGAATTGTTATAGTTTAACTAGAAGAAAAACTTAGATCTATATAGGTTGCATGTGAACTTAGGATTTTTAGTTCATAGTTGCAGAAAACCTTTCACTTATGGCACATTTTGCGAAACCGAAATCCAAACCTTTCCGACATATCAAAGGAAATCTTTCAGGCTATTCACAAAATCCAAACCTTTTGGTCTATTTTGAGAATCCGAATATCATTTCTTGCGAGATGCCCACGGGACGAATCCCGGAGCCATGTACCTTTTGTAATGGCATGCTCTATGTGAGTCCATATTAGTGTGCCGGTAAACCACACACGCTCCACTAACGACTCACACTATGCCACGCAGAATCCTCTCGGATTACATCTTCTATTGAGAGTGCTTCTCTCATAATCAATTGCTTGACTCCAAGTAATGACTCATTCAACCAGATGTTCTGTAAGTACATTTCTATGTTCCCTTCTTTTGATGATTCAATTACTCCCACTGGTTCCTAGACCAGTTGTAAAGATCAATCAAGCTGTCACATAGACTGTGTCTCGCGGTAAGGTTCTCTTATTTGGCAGCAACCGGGCTCACCAATGCTTCCAGCAGTCGGATTACTTATCTGTACCACCTTTAGTGTTTTACCACTACTCGGTATATCACCCAAATCATAACTCCTTATGACAGTGACAATAACTACTGGTCAAGCGAAAAGAGGGTATGTCAGGTTTAACAGGAATCTAATTCCTGGTCAAGGCTCAGTGGTGACTAAAGGTTCTTTCACTTGGCTAATCCCTGAACTCATTCAGAATTATTCTTACTCCCATTGTTTCCTTAGAACTTGAGTTCTTTCTAAAAGTACTATTCTTTCAAAGGATAACTGGAGTGGCCAATGAAACGACATTGCTGATCAGTTTCAGGCTTGTCATGTGATTCAGACGAATGCTACATGACCCTGGACTTTCTATGTACTAGTGGGATGATCCCAGCTTTACATTTCAGACAGTGTCAACATAACCTACTTAGTTTAAGATGTGGTCGGAATATGGCTTCTGCGGTCTGACTGGTTGAATATTCAATTCATTGAAATATTAGTCGGAAATGTATCCAGTGTATCTTATACACCGAGGATCAAAACTATTTCGATCAATGCTCCATCATCTTCCCTAAGACACATTATTACCATTAATGTTCTTGGAAGAGGATAAACTGTGAAACATTTTCTCAGTCTATGTTGTTACTCAGGTTCTGTTGATCTTATACTTCCTTTGAAATCCTTGAACACTTCAAGGTTCCAATCAATCGCTTATTCCGATAAATGAAGCCATATTTGTCAAACCATTTGGCAAATATCATGAAGCATAACTAATCGTGTTCTGTTCGAAGATTCGAGCAATACACAGTAACTTATGTGTCTGTTGCTCAAAATCTTAATACCTTCACATCTCCATGTAAATTTATGACTTTGTTAATATTGTTCAAGACATGCAATCATCACCTGACTCCAATTCAACTGATTCCAAAATCCTATCCATTAAATCTTTGGGTGATTCCTTTCTTGCCATAATTAATTTTATTAAGCACTCAATTCATCATGTGACTCTAAGTCAAATGATTCCAAAGTCCTGTCCAACTGGACCTTTGGTTGAAGTGATTCTCATAAAATTCACTTTAACAATCATAAGGAACACGATTCATAAATCCAATCCCATTGGATGTATCAACATTCATGTTATTACCATTTACGTCATCAACACATTCACACAACATTTCGAGGACAATTAAAACAATCATGTTTTAAAAGAAAAATATTTTATTAAACCAGAATTATCCTCAGAACAATGTACTATGCGAATCCATGTCGTATGTATCTATAAACTAATAACAAGAACAAATATCTAGCTTAACTCAAAAACCGCACGAGCTCCAGATCCAATCCGAATATGCTTCTGTGCGACACCATCCTGCATCCTCCAGAGTCCGTGCATACAGAGCAAATGTGTGAAACACATCCTGTATCAAGGAAATGAGGATCAGGTGTTCTGAATTCTAAGATATTACTGAGTTTGCCAAACAGTTTGGCTTTAGAGCATTTTTCCAATCTTTCTGTGACTGTGTCCCACCTTATGGATTCCCAGTTTGAAACATCGAACAATCGGTCCAGACGATCTGGATCATTTCTTGATGCACCTTAATACTGGACTCAGTCCTGAAGCAGCTGAATTAATGGAACTATGCTTCTCCATGAACGACTCATACAGAGTCGACATTAAATGCACTTCCACGATTGTGTTATCCGGTTACCCTTTCTGTTTATCTAGATGAACAGATCGACGAGTTGAGCTAATGCTTAACTCCCGATCACAAAGGGAAACCAGTATTATACTGTTCGCCTATGTATCCCTCAATCTCGGGAACACGTAAACTGGTGCTACTTCCTTCTAGCTTGCAACTTCAAGCTCTTTGAAGATCCTAGTTCGTTTCCTTTATTCAAACAGTTCACGGAACCTTTCCTGAACTAGCTGTGCTAACTTATCAGACCCCAGGAATTCTAAATCCCTGCGGAACTCGGGGTTAATGATCAATAGCATAAGGCAACGAACTTCCTTGAACTTAATAGTCAAGGAGTCATGCTCATCACAAGTTGCTGTGTGATGCCATGTTTGGGAGCGGACACTCAGTCAGATATGGTTCGCCAGCAAAACTAAGAACTATTCTCTAATTGCAAAACCATATCACATAGTTCAGGCCAGTCAGCCTTACCATACTAAACAGGTGCTTTCTGAAGCTCTCAGAAATGGGTGAAGGAGGAGAAGGAGGAGAATGACATTTTCTTCAGACATATATAAAATTTGAATTTATTCGTTTAATTAATCCTTTTAAATAATTACCCAATATATATTATTTAACAAGGCTAGGATCCAAAATACCTCAACTATGCTGTGAAGAGGGATGCCGTAGTCACAACACAGTGGTCATTAAGGTAGATAACTTTTATCAATTTCAGTCTTATGAAATTCCTAGATCTGTGAGATTCATTGAACCATTCAATGGCATGTTTAATCTCGGATATGCCCCACCGTTTGTGACTGGGATGCCGAGGATCACAAACCGGGTGTGAATAACCATGCAAATTAGCTTGGTACTCTCGGGGTCCATTATCATCTCAAATTGATGTGCCGGTTAAGCACACACGCTCCATCAACAATGATAACACCCGAGAAAACCCATTGCCACTCTTTATGAACCCCCATTGGTGTGCCGGTAACCCACACACGCTCCACAAACGTTTCATAAAGTGCAATGTGCAATTTCATGGGTTAGCATCAAATTCACATTTTTTCTAAAGTAACTAGATTGGGAATTCTTGTACGGGTTCTAGTACTTTGACCATTATACTTTTAATGATTAAGCGGTCATATCAAAACTGTTCGGCTAACGACCCTCCACTGATCAGGCGAGCGGTGGGTGAGAGTGAACACCCATTAGACCGCCATTTTATAGGCAGTCTCCTTATACTCACTTTATAGACCAGCTTCGTGAATGAGGCCTACTAATGATTTGACTAACCAATTTATCTTATACATATAGTATTAACCTTTAATAATATATATATATAAGATGTATTTTAAACCTTTTAAAATATTCCTGGTTTATCTTTCAATTTCCTGAAATTTAACTATAAATTTCAAATTAAATTAAACCTTTAAATTTGATTTAATTTATCTTTAATTAAACTATTAATTAAATTAATTAAATCTAGATATTTTAAACCTTTTAAAATATTTAAGGATTTATCCTTTAATTTTCGAAATTTAACCATTAAATCAAAATTAAATTAAATCCCTTGAATTATCTTTTAATTAAACAATTAATTAAATTAATTCAAATGTAGATAGGTTTTTCCAAATCAATCAAATCAATTTAAACCTATCTTAAACCCCTAATTATCGAATTCAAACAAACCGGGTTTAAGGTTATCCATTTAATTAACCAATTAAAGTTACCAAAAAATAGAAAACCTCCTAAAACCCTAACCAGGAAAATCGAAAAAGAATGGGGGAGGGGCTAGGGTTTCAAAAACTCTAAACCCCAAAATCGAAATCAGGTCCAAAGGATTTATAGACTTTAAACCCTAATTTTTAGGAAAACTATTACAGCAATTCAATAAGAAAACAACCAAATGCTCTGATACCACTGAAAGGTTTTCCGCAACCATGAACTAAATAACCTAAGTTCACATGCAACCTAGAAAAGATCTATGTTTTCTTACTTTGAACATGTAACTAATTCCTAAAGGCCAAACAAAAATAACTAAAAGAATAAATCAGAAAAACTAACCTTTAGTTTTAATCTTGAAGCTAAGCAGCACAAGTGTCCTGCCTCAAATGAGATCACACCCAGGGAGCCAGAGGAAGGTCACGAAAATTCCAGAGAGAATAATAGAATGAGCACTTATAATGAGGTCTAGGGTTCCCTATTTATAGGGAAACAAGAAACCCTAGCCGTCAGCCATTTTCCGGATTATACGTACGCGCGTCGCGGCCTTTACATTTGCGCGCCGCGCGCCGCAATTCAACTATTGAATTTGTACGACTTTAATCCCTGACTTCCTGATTAATATAATTAATGCCATAGAAATTAATCCAATTAATTCCTGATTAATTATTAATCAATCAATATAGTTTCTAATTAATATATTATCACTTTAATATATTAACAAACCATATCTTTTATTTCTATTGATTTATTAATCCCATAATAAACCAACCTTTCTCTCTACCGAACTTTCTACCAAACCTCCAGCTATGAGGGCAACCCAAATAGACTTTGCTTCTATTAATTAGGTAAATACAAATTATTAGTCATGGCTTAGACACCTAATCCAACAAGTGTGCCCCACCAAACTTTTTCTTGAAGTTTGAAGCAATGTGTCTAACACATTGCCTATGTTTAGCTTTAGGTAACAACTCCTTTACATCCTCCATTAAACCCTAAAAAACATAAAACATACATTAGCACAACAAATTGGCAATGTTATAACATGTCACATAAGGTGATAAGAATACCTTATGTTGGTTTAACATTACAGTGAACCCTTGTCCCAAGTTGAGGTTAAGGTCATCAATCAACAATGAGAGAAACCATTTCTAAATTTCCTTATTTTCTACAAAAACCACTGCCCAAGCAACTAGATAAATTTGGTTGTTAGCATCTTTGTCGACAGCACACAATAACTTTCCAAAACATATCCCTTTCAAAAAAACATCCATCAATCCCAACTACTTTTATTCATCCTTCAAGCCAACCTTTTCCCACTCCATCAAAACAAACATAAAACTTGTTGAAGTAGTTTTACCATCGGGCATTGAGAGCACATCCATCTTCACAGTAATTCCAGGATTTGGCCTTCTAAGCTCCTCCCCATACGACCATAGTTTTGCATAGTGTTTAATAAGCATACCCTCTATAATGGTCAATGTGTACTTCCTGGCCCTTTTATATTGACCTAAACTGACATCAATACCAAACTTTTTAATCACCTCCAACCTCAATTGTCTAATGGTAAGGGTTTGCCTATGTAATATCTCCTTTGTGCAGTAGCCACCTATGAAAGGTTTTCTGCAACTATGAACTAAAAATCCTAAGTTCACATGCAACCTATATAGATCTAGGTTTTCTTCTAATTAAACATATAACATATCCTAGAAAGCCAGAAGAAATTAACTAAAAGAATAAAATAAGAAAAACTAACCTTTTAGGATTTCTTGGAAACCAAGCAGCACAAATGTCCTGCCTCAAATGAAGTCACACCCTTAGCTGAGGTCTTGGCCGAAAATTCCTTGGGAGAGAGAGTCAAATTTCGTGGCTTTAGGGTTAGGGAGAGCCTCCCTATTTATAGCCTCCATGTGGTGATCAGATAATCGTTACAGATAAGCCTTTTTGAATTCGAATTAAGATAAACTATTATTTTAATCATTCAAACACCATTTATCTATAATATATATATATATATTTCGAAAATATATATATCTATATATATATTTTCGGCCACCACATGGTCACTAACACTGCCACTTACTCAACTATCGAATAATTACAGTTTTAGTCCCTGCACCTTTAATTAATCAATTTAACTGCCAAATTAATTCCAATTAATTCCAGAAAAATTTCTAATTAATTATTATAGTTTCTAATTAATATATTAACACTTAAATATATTAATAAACTATTTATTTAATTTCTATTGATTTATTAATCACATAATAAATCAACCTTTCTCTCTACCGGACTTTCTGCCAATCCTCCAACTATGAGGGCAACCCAAATGGACTATGCTACTATTAATTAGGTAAATACTAATTATTAGTCATGGCTTAGACACCTAATCCAACAGTCTCCCACTTGGATAAGTCTATGACTAAAATTACCAATTTACCCTCTAATTAATTTAGCAACTGTAGCTTCCTAGAAACTGCTGCCGAACTCTGACCTAGTCAGTTCTGTCCAAAGATAAGTGATCATATGATCCTTCGTCCAACAAGATATTTTCAGACACGAGACATGGATTGAGATCAATCTCTGTCTGATACTCTGTTCCCCGATTTCCGATTCTGCTTATGACTTTAGAACTTCTAATTGAACACATCAATTTAGTCCAGGCTGGCCAGCACTTTAGTCAACTTCAAAATCATCGAGAGGCCTACAGATATCTGTTTCCCATCAGGGTCAAGGAACGAATAAGCTTCGACTCATATGCTTATATCTTTTACCAGTCAAATCATTCACAACAACACGTTTTATAACATCGAGTTACCGATGCGTTTTCGTATTATCAATGAACAACTGCCTTGTAAATTATAACTCATATCTCTCTACTTGAAGATCATAGGATATTATCGTCTCAATATTGCTTGTGATATAATCCATGAAGCAATCTATTGAGCGTGGGTTTATCCAATACTCAAATCTCTATTTCTAAGTACTCATGAATGTTGTAGCAATCCTATTGCTATGCCTAACTCCTTAGACAGTCTACAAATCAATTCACGACAGTCTTGATTCAATACTTACTTCCCAAAGTATGAGCGACTGTGGACCTTTCTGAATAATTAAATTATTCGGGAAGTAAAACATGCGAAAGCGAAACATAAAGATCTGACTGGCAGCTACTCCTGCTTATTACCAAGTCTCCACAAGGTAATCACCAAGTCTGGTCTTGTCATAAACTATTATCGGTTTCAAAAATTTCTTTTAAACTTTCAATTCTAATTTTGCATCTATGTCTTTATGAACCTTACACTCTTTCTATGTATCCAAAGTATCTTATACTTGTACACTTTATTGTAGATGATCCAATCGGATGCTCATCCGATAACATCTCAATATGTTATCCTGTCAATTTCTCTCCTAACTCCATTCTGGTAATGTGTACGGTGACTTACTATGGTTTTGGGGTCTTTAGTCTACTTGACTGCACCCTAAGACTATTTCGAGGTGCTATGATGTGCCGGTGAACCACACGCGCTCCATCAGAATACCATCGAGATTCTTTAACCATCATGTCCTTCAACATCATGTCCTGACGTTACCCATTTGAAAAACTTTCAAATTAACACTATCACCCCAATCATTTCCTAATGAATTCTCACTTGAGTTCAAACAATCCATCCAGTATACCTAGCCAGGCAATGTCCTGAATCCAACTTACTATGCCCTAAGCATTAAGTTATCAGGACATGTTCATGACTTTATGATCGATCCAAAACTTGTGGAACCCGATCTAATCCTATTCCAAACCCTTTCGGAGTCCAAGGATTATTTATAATCCTTTGTGTCATGATTTTCGAAAAACTATTTTCCTTTCGGAGACTTTTCTCGTGCATCTTGAATCTTATCAAGATCATGCTTACAATGGCTAGGTCTATGCTGGTGATTTCATCTTTCCAATAGATGACTATGAATTACATGAGTATGTTGCACCTTCTTTATTTCTTTCATGCCAAGTCATCACACTTTGCAATGACAAAAAAAACTTTTCCTAAGTCTATGTATCTTGAATCTCATCAAGATCATCTTGGCAGAATCTGGATCTATCTCATAGACATTTACAACCACCTGAGTATGCCGTATTTCTATTAAGGCTTTCATAGCGATCCGTCTCTTAACACCAAGTCATTACACTTTGTAATGAAAAGAGACGTTTTCTAGAACCATTATTTATCCCACATGTGGGGATAGTGGATAACGGCGACTCCCACTGGCTTTGACACGGTTATAGGCTATTCACAAAATCCAGAACTTATGGCACATTTTGAGAATCCAAACCTTTCTGACATTTTAATGGAAATCTTTCAGCCCTTTCTCAAAATCCAATCCTATGACATATTTTGAGAATCTGAATATCCTTTCTTGCGAGATGCCCGTGGGACGAAACCCGGGACTATTCACCTTTGTACCGGGACTCTCTTTGTGAGTCTCTATTAGTGTGCCGGTGATCCACACGCGCTCTACTAACGATTCACAATGTACCGTACAGTATTCTTTCAGATTCCATCCTCTATTGAGATTACTTCTCCCGGAATCAATTACTTGACTCTGAGTATCGTCTCACTCAACCAGATGTTCTGAAGGTATGTATTTGTCCATGTTGCTTTCTTTTGATGATTCAGTTACTCCCACTGGTTTTTAGACCAGGTGTAGAATCAATCAAAATTTTCACATAGACTGTGTCTCGCCCTAAGGTTCTCTTGTTTGGTAGCAACCGGGCTCACCAATGCTTCCCAATAGTCGGATTGTGAATCCGTACTAACTATAGTGTTTTACCACCAATCGGTGTGTCACCCCAATCATAGCTACTTATGATGGTGATCAATACTACTGGTCAAGAGAAGATTATGTCAGTTGTAGAACAGAAATTTGATTTCTGCTCCAAGCCTAGTGATGACTAAAGGTTCTTCCACTTGGCTAATCCTGAACTCATTCAGGACTGTCCCAACTCCCACTGTTTCCTTAAAACATGAGTTCTTTCTAAAAGAGCTATTCTTTTAGAGTTGTAGCGGGATAGCCAACGAAACGACATTGCTGATCAGGTTCAGGCTAGTCATGAGGTTCAGACGAACACTACAGGACCCTGGAGTTTCACTGTACAAGTAGGATAATCCCAGCTTTACATATCAGACAGTGTCAGCAAGACCTACTTAGTCTAGGATGTGGTCGGAATATGGTTTATATAGACTGACTGGTATAGAGTTCAACTTATTTAAAACTAATTTGCAATGTATCTCATACATTGAGGATCGAACTGTTTCGACCAATGCTCCATTATCTTCCTCAAGACACATTATAACCATTAATGCTCTTGGAAGAGAATGAACTGTGAAACCTTTTTCTCAGTTTATGTTATCGCTCAGGTTCTGTGAAACTTGTACTTCCTTTGAAGTCCTTGGAATTTTCAAGGTTTCAATTCAATTTCTTATCCCGATAAGCAATGTCATATTCATCATATCGAATGATGAATATTGCGAAGTACAAACAATTGTGTTCTATGTCTTTTACATATCTATGTAGACTAATGACTTTGTTAACTTTGTTCAAGACTTGCAATCTTCAGTTGACTCTAAGTCAACTGATTCCAAAATCCTATCCTCTGGATCTTTGGGTGATTCATTTCTTGCCACATGTGCTTTATAAAGAACTTAATCATCATCTGACTCCAAGTCAGATGATTCCAAAGTCCTGTCCAACTGGACCTTTGGTTGATTCATTTCTTGACACATTAAGAAATCAATTCATCAAGTGACTCTAAGTCAAATGATTCCAAGGTCCTGTCCAACTGGACCTATGGTTGAATTGATTCTTATAACTTTTGTATTAACAATCATAAATGACATAATTCTTGAATCCAAACACTTTGGATGCATCAACATTCAAGTTATTACTAATCATACATTCAACACATTCATATAACATTTCAAGGATAATTTCAGACAACAGGTGTTAAAAGAAAATATGACAATTTTATTAAAAATAAAATCCTTGAACAATGTAATAGACAATGTCAAAAATGTATCTAAAGACTAATAACAATATTTAATATCTATCTAAACTTCAAAACTGCACGAGCTGGATATCCAATCCATATGTGCTCCTATGCACCAGAGTCCCGTGCCTTCTTGATTCCCTGCATACAAACCAAAATGCGACTGTCACATTATGTATCAAGAAATCTTGGAACAGGAGTTTTGAGGTTTTTAGATATACCTGAGCTTTCAAAAGAGTTGGAGCGTCTTCCAATCTTTCCGTGACTGTATCCGATTTAGCGGATTCCCAGTTTGAGACATGTCCAGTCGATCTTGACCGTTTCTTGTTACGTCTCTTTACTGGACTTAATCCAGAAGTAGCTGAGCCATTGGAGCTATGCCTGTCCAAGAGTGACTCGTATAAAGTCAACAGTGGACGCATTTCCATGAGGGTCTTTTTCTGGTTTTCCTTTCTATACGTCTGAATGAACAGATCGTACTCATTTGTCAGCGAAGCGAGCAGGATGTTAACACTCTCCTCCTGACTCATGGGATGACCAAGTTTATATAACTCGCCTATGTACCCTTCAATCTGAAGAACATGCGAATTGATGCTACTTCCTCCCTTTAGCTTGCACTCTGCAAGTCTTCCGAGGATTCTAGCTTGTTCCTCTTCAACTGGTTTTTGGAACCTTTCCTCCACCAGTTGCATCAACTCATATGGCCCCAAGGATTCAAAATCCTTGCGGAACTCGGGGTTAATGGTTGATAGCATGAGGTCACGAATCTCTTCGGATTCATCATAAGGACCTTTTATGATGACTTGTTCCGGTGGAACTGGGATCGGATACTCGGTGAGATGTAGCTTGCCAGCAATGCCGAGACCCAGTCTCCAATTGCGAAGCCATTCTTTACAGTTGAGGCCAGTCAGCCTTTCCATATTAAGCAGGTGCAATCTGATGCTTTCAGAAATGGGTGAAGGAGGAGAAGGAGGAGAATTGACACTTGACATCTATAAAAGAAATAGAATTTATTAGTTTAACTGTTCCTTTTAAATAATTACCCAATATATTATTTATTAAGGCTAGGATCCAAAATACCCCAACTATGGTGTGAAGAGGGATGTCGTAATCACAACATAATGGTCATTAAGGTAGATAAACACTTATCAATTTCATCTTATGAAATTCCTAGTTCTGATGAGATTCATTAAACTTTTAAATGGCATGTTTAATCTCGGATGTGCCCCACTGTTTGTGACTGGGATGCCGAGGATCACAAACTGGATGTGAATAACCATGCAAATTAGCTTGGTACTCTCGGGTTAATTATCATCTCTAATTGATGTGCCGGTAAACCACACACGCTCCATCAATAATGATAATACCCGGGAAACCCATTGCAACTCTTTATGAACCCCTATTGGCGTGCCGGTAAACCACACACGCTCCACCAATGTTTCATAAAGTGCAATGTGCAATTTCATGGATTAGCACCAATTCACATTTTCCTAAAGTAACTAGATATGGGATTTTATTAAGTGTTCTAGTACTTTGAATCATTAACTTTTAGTGATTATTAGGTGGTCCTATCATACATGTTCGGCTAACGACCCTCCACTGATCAGGCGAGCGGTGGGCGAGAGTGTTCACCCATTAGACCGCCATTTTATAGGCAGTCTCCTTATACCCACTTTATAGACCAGCTTCGTGAATGAGGCCTACTAATGATTTGACTAACCATTTTAATCTTATACATATAATAATAACTCCCTAATTATAATATATATAAGATGTAATTTTTTTTTTAAACCATTTAAAAATTGTTTCTGGTTTATCTTTTAATTTATTGCCAATTTAAACTATTAAATTTCAAATTAAATTAAACCTTAAAATGGATTTTAATTATCTTTTAATTAACCAATTAATTAAATTAATTAAATTTGATATTTTAAACATTTTAAAATATTTTAGGATTTATCTATTTAATTTTCGCCAATTTAAAGCAATTAAATTTTAAATTAAATTAAATCCTTGAATTATCTTTTAATTACCAATTAATTAAATTAATTCAAAAGTAGATAGGTTTATCAAATTAATCAAATTAATTAAAACATATCCTTATCCCCTAATTTTCGATTTTTAGGATAAAGGGTTTTAAGGTTTATATTTTAAACAATTTAAAGTTACCAAAAATAGAATACCTTCTAACCTAATCCACAAAAAATCGCCAAATCATAGGGGAGGGGCTAGGGTTTCTAAAACAAACCCTAAATTTCGAAATTGGCCACATTAGGGTTTATAAACAATTAAACCCTAATTTTCAGGAAAGCAGTTATAGCAATTTAACAAGAAAACACACCAAATCGCTCTGATACCACTGAAAGGTTTTCTGCAACTATGAACTAAAAATCCTAAGTTCACATGCAACCTATATAGATCTAGGTTTTCTTCTAATTAAACATATAACATATCCTAGAAAGCCAGAAGAAATTAACTAAAAGAATAAAATAAGAAAAACTAACCTTTTAGGATTTCTTGGAAACCAAGCAGCACAAATGTCCTGCCTCAAATGAAGTCACACCCTTAGCTGAGGTCTTGGCCGAAAATTCCTTGGGAGAGAGAGTCAAATTTCGTGGCTTTAGGGTTAGGGAGAGCCTCCCTATTTATAGCCTCCATGTGGTGATCAGATAATCGTTACAGATAAGCCTTTTTGAATTCGAATTAAGATAAACTATTATTTTAATCATTCAAACACCATTTATCTATAATATATATATATATATTTCGAAAATATATATATCTATATATATATTTTCGGCCACCACATGGTCACTAACACTGCCACTTACTCAACTATCGAATAATTACAGTTTTAGTCCCTGCACCTTTAATTAATCAATTTAACTGCCAAATTAATTCCAATTAATTCCAGAAAAATTTCTAATTAATTATTATAGTTTCTAATTAATATATTAACACTTAAATATATTAATAAACTATTTATTTAATTTCTATTGATTTATTAATCACATAATAAATCAACCTTTCTCTCTACCGGACTTTCTGCCAATCCTCCAACTATGAGGGCAACCCAAATGGACTATGCTACTATTAATTAGGTAAATACTAATTATTAGTCATGGCTTAGACACCTAATCCAACAACCTATCCATTGGTAATTGACAATAGAACCTAACTTGTAGTCTCTAGCATACTTATATTCATCCTTTAGTGATTTGATTTGAAACGTGTGTTCTTCACTCATCCATGAAGGCCAAAGTTTGAATGTGTATTCTGCTTTACAACACATTACAAGTAGCCTCTTACTATCACTTTTTTGAAACATAATTGTTATCAATTAGCCACTGCATAATTACAAAGCATACTATTAAGTTGTTTAGGATTCTCAAATCTCATACCTAACACTGGTTTTTGTTGCTTCCAGTTTATGAGGGGATTGGAAGTGGAATGGACTACAACATCTACATTATCTCCCTCCTCAGTATCAACCTCATTTATTCCATCTAGGCACAATTTGTTTAGAAATTCGTCATCAGAAGTCTTGTTTAGGGGAACTCTCTCATCTGGGAAAATTTCATCTACCAAACCATGTCTTCACACAAAGGGGTGAGTCTGAAGGTTCTTTTTCTTTTTCTCCTTTCTCTGGACCCTGTATTACTGAACCACTTTCCTCAGTAGTTGAATCAAACCATTCCTCCAAACTAGAACCAGTATGGTACAAATAAATGGATATTGGGATTTCGGGCTCTTCATAAGCAGTATCGATAAAGAATGCATAATCGATTTTGTTTTCTATGAACCTAATACCGGTTGACAAAGGACAATTACGTTGACAGTAGTACATTTTTTCAAAATCTTCTCCTAAGAAATAGTGGAGAAAATAAACACACCCATCAAAATCCATTCCAACAAAATCCACACCCGTAAACAAATAATGTGACCCTCCAGTAAACGAACACAGATGTCGTATAAAAACCCCATTGAAGTTAAGATCCACTTTCAAGTATACATATTCAGGGTCTGCCATGATCAAGTGTAAGTATGACAAAGAAATCAGAAGTTCATCGAAAACTTACTCGGCTCAGGAGAAAAATCCAACACCAGGTCGTAAAAACCCTAGTTTTGAAGAAGGGACGAGGAAACCATCCTCTTTTAACCCTTTTAAGTCTCACTTGGCTACATAGATCATCTTATTCGGATTGCAATGAGGGATATGTGTAAGGAGAATGTCCATCTCAACATTTTTACATCTCAAACCCGTAACATTTAGGGTGAATGGTTTATTAAACAAGTCATTTATGAGGTTAATGACTTACACGAACCAATTTTTAGTTAAGAGACCATTTAAAACCAAGAACCATATTTTATGGTGCTTTCGTGCCATAACCCTAATTAAATTTCACAATAGAATTTAAAAGCCATATTATGATCCAGATTGATGGATGAGAAAATTAAATAAGTAGTGTTATATAAAATAAATATGAAATGTTATACACACACACACACACACACACACACATATATATATATATATATATATATATATATATATATATATATATATATATGTATATATATATATATATATATATATATATATATATATATATATATATATATATATATATATATATATATATATATATATATATATATATATATATATATATATATACTAGTTGTGAGACTCGTGTATTACACGGGATGATAAAAAAAATTATTAATTAAGAATACCTAAACATTAATAATTTTAAATAACAAATTTGTTTGTGTATCGTGACATCTTGCTTTTGATTTTCAGTATTACGACTTTGTATTTTGATAAATATAATTGATTATGAGAATGTCACCGGTACTAAAATCAAATTCACTATTATGATTGGAATCGTTCTTCAAAATATTATGACGTCAATTGTCTCTCTATTCTCTTCCAAATCATTCTACACATTAAAAAATGGATAATTTCATATATATCCTAAATATAAAGGTAAATATCATATTTGCCTTATCTATAACTTAAATATCATATTTACCCCTAAATAAATATTCAAAATATCATATATACCCAAAATCTAATTTTTTATATATTTTATAAATATTTTAAATCATATTTTAAATATTTAAAAACGTTTTAATTAAAAAACAACCAAGTTAGACCATAATACCCTTGTTCGTTATAAATAATAAGAAAAAGAAAGTGAAAAACATACTCCATCAAATGAATAAATTCAAAAAGGATACCCAACAAACGAGGTGGAAAGAGAAACTATTTCATCTAAGAAAAATATTTGTATATAATATGATTTTTCAATATGTTCACGTTAAAAAGAATAAGGTAATACAAACATGAATTGACATCGTCATTCTTGAATTCTTTTTATCTGCGTTATTATTATTTAGATTGTTTACAGTTTTTTTTAAATAAAAAAACGTATGAAATACAACTTTTTGTTATATGATTTATCATAGACGTGATCATAGAACTTACTTGCAACAAATGGTCTGCGACAAACAGTAAAATGTTTTTTAATATTTATAAACACGATTTAAAATGTTTTTAAACTATATAAAAATAGATTTTGGGTATATATGATATTTTAGATATTTATTTAGGGCAAATATGATATTTAAGTTATAGATAGGGCATATATGATATTTACCTCTTTATTTAGGGTAGATATGAAATTATCTCTAAAAATAATATGATCTTAAAAAAAAATTAATTTCGAAATTGAATGATAACAATTAATTTTGAAATTAAATGATAATTAAACCGATCATTAAGGAGTTAGAAACGTTTCAAACCAATTAGTTTTTTTTTAAAATTTAAAATTATGAGAAAATGACATGTGGCTTTGAGTTACTTATTTGTTAGGATATAATATATATATATATATATATATATATATATGTATGTATGTATGTATGTATGTATGTATGTATGTATGTATGTATGTATGTATGTATGTATGTATGTATGTAAAACAATATGAGACATATATAAAAAAATTAATATGATAAAAGATAAATCATTTATTTTTAACTTATATTGTTTTGAATGATCTTTATTATAAAAAATATAAATATAAATATAAATATAAATAAATATATAAAGATATAAATACATTCGCTAGAACCAATCCATCATAATTGAATCGAAAATTTTAAATATAACACGTAAGATAAGCTCTATGTGGTTTATCAAATTTTTTGATGGCCTAGATCAATTGTGGCATAACTGTAATTATAAGCAAATTTAAGGATATGATAGGTTTTTTAAATATGCATAGAAGGGCAATTTAGGGATAAATATTTTGATCAAATCCTTAATTATATTCTAATCCCTACAAATCAGCTCTCTTTCTCTTTCTCTCTCTCTCTCTCTCTCTCTTCTAAATCGCTCCAAATCGCTGCATATCTCAATTCGTAATCACACTTCTCGCAACCCTCACCTTTTGACCGGAGATCGCCACACCGTCTAATGCCCTAGCCGCCGTCAAATATTCAGAAGACCTCGCCGATCAATTCTAATGACGATCGGTTCTTAGAAGAACTATTTCTTTCTCGTTATCTGCAACGATGTATTGATTTCCACAAGAGAGATTGCGGGTCACAGAGAGAGATCAACAGAGGAGGCAGTGGGCGGTGAACGAGTTTGACCAGCCGGAGAAGGAGGTGGCGCAAGCACCTAGTGGGTGCTACGAGATCGGTTGCCGGTAA